>JAPFEX010000123.1:0-10036 GCA_027580175.1 Siniperca scherzeri | reverse complement strand
TGAACTGCTGAAAAAGGCCAATAAGGCCAATGGCCACTTTTGATACAGAAAAATAAAGGAAAGGGAGATCTACAGAGACAAACAACAGTAATTAGAACAGAAAAGCAGGAAAAGAGAAAGGAGTTGTAAGAGGGACAGAAACAGAGGAAGAAGAGAGGCTGTTTGTTGTTTTCAGTGTTGGTCTGATGTAGAGGACTGCATTGGTATTGGCATTCAAATCTCGCAGAAGTAGGCGGTTTTATGGAAACTTTACTTGTGGAAACTGCTCAATTCATGCATTATGACGCGTGTTACATAGTAATGTAGATATATTAGAAGTAAAGGCTGGACTACAATTGAGCTGTTTTCAGGCAGTTCAGGACCAGTGTTTTCTGTGGGAGATCATAACTGGATGGACTTTGGCCTTTTCACTTTGCAAACCTATTACATTCAAAAAGATATATCACACAATAAAGGAAAGGGGAAAACCAAAAAGCATGATATGACCACTTTAAAGTTGCATAAAATGGAAATACCCAAGCAAAGTACAAGTAAAATTGTACTTAAGTACAGTACTTGAGTAAATATACTAAATGGATAGAGATAGAGAAAGTATTTCAGCAGCCAGATGGGGTTCCTGATGAGAGAAGAGCCATATGGTGATGATTCAGCATGGCAGCCTGACAACCTCTGGTTTAACCCCATTTACACACACAGCTCTGTACTGACTGTGAGCCATGCATCAAGTCTTGCAGAGTCCAGCCCTAACACATGCTACAGTGGTTGGGTACCATCCATCATGGCGGTAACTAGACAGCGATGCAGCAGCAGAATGTGAGCCAAGATTTAAACCAATCAGATGGCAGCACTGTTGGCCCATTTGTCGGCGTTTTGCTCCATTTTTAAGGCAACCATTCCGAGCTGTTGTTTACACAGCTAACATTTTACATAGGTTTTTAAAATGGCAGTTGCCGGTCCTGCATTGGCTCATGTGTTCGACCAATCAGCATACACTTATGTCACTTAAGGTTCCTCTTGTGCTGGGAGAGTACCCACTCTGAAGTAGGAGCTAAAAAAGTCCCTCAAAATGGCATTCTAAGAACTGCGAGTGTTCCCAGTTCTTGCAGTGCGGACACAAAAACGCCTTCAGACAATGGAGCCACACCAGAGTAATTTGTGAGCTTTTGACGTATAGTTGTAGTTTGTTCATGTTAGGACTTATTGTCTGCTCTGTCTGTAAGTTTCACTTACATTTTGTACTTGTTCAAACACTGTACTTACTGTACTTACTGTATCATTTTGTTGAGTTTTACATAAAAATAATGTGACAAAACATTATTGCAAGGCCAATCTTTTTTGTTCTTAATTTCACACTTTTATTTTAAAGGTACATAAGAGGTGGTAGCACTGCACACCCAGCACTCTGAATAGAAAGCAAAGCATATGTTTTCTGTCTCTCAGCTGTGGTCTCACCAATAAAGTGGATTTGAAAGCGACATGTCGACAGTCAGGGGTGAGCAGTCGTGAATGAAGAGAGAGAGACAAGTTCTAATTGTGCCAGACTGGCCTCCTTAACATGAAACAGAAGTCATACAAAGTCCACTGTGATGCCATGAAAAAGACACTGTTGCTGTTTCTCATTCTGTATCAAAGCCCTCCATGCATGGTTAGACACTTTGAAGAAAAAAGTCCAAGAGTTGAAATAACAAAAAATCCATCTTTTTACTATCTTAAATAAAGCTAGTTAGCCGGACAAGCTATTGTTTTAGGCTTACATACTAATCCATTCCTTACACTTTTGCTCTTGTGTTTTGGAAAGGCAAAAAAAGACACCACCCTCCAAACTGACTGTCTAGTGCAGGAGTAGAGGACATCAATTTCAATGTACATTTTATTGCTAGCTTTTGCTAGCTGTTTGAAGTCTATTTTCATTTTGTCAGCAAACAAGTTGACTTATTAGATTTCTTTCAATTGTAGTGACTAATTGTCCTCCATGCTAATGCTAGCTGGGCTGAGTTGAACTGCTGTGAACATTTTCTTGTCTCATTGTCTGATCTAGCATTTATGTATTGTCATGGTTTCTCTAAAATGTGTGCTTTTCTTCAAAAGACCAACATCTGTGTCATACATAAGACAAAAATCTGAAAAGGCACGGTCTCAGTTTTGGTGTGAACATAGCCAATGTCTCCCTGTCTCTGTCTTTGATCCCAGAGACACTTGGTTGCGTCTTTTCACCATCTGAATCCACATGCTCACCCGTATAGACCCGAGAGTAAAGAGAGGCAGAGGAGGAGAAGGAGGAGGAGGCAGGACAGACAGGCGTATTCTCTGTAATGAGCCGGGTTGAGCCTGAGCCAGACCTGGACCAGACCCACGGCAGCTCGGTCCAGCTAATTATGCAAGGCTGCAGACAGCTCTGGCAGACCGAGAAGGACAGCAAAAGAAGAGAGGAGAGCATGAAATGAAAGAAAACGAACGCAATGAAGGGAGGGAAGATGCAGACGGAGCCACTGACACATTTAGAGACAGCAGATGAAAGACAGGGATATGCGAGAGATGAGGAAGGTAGCGGTGAGGGGAGACGTGCACAAAGAGAGGATGAGAGAGAGCGGAGGAGGGACGCAGCAGAAGGGCTGTGGTTTGTCCTTTGGCCGATGGTCAATTAGTCGTGGGGGGAGTAACAGGCCACAGCGATCTGTGTCTGCGGCTGTAGAGAGCTCTCAGCTTGTTTACTCTTCTACTGAAGGAGACAGCTGGGGCACCTCCAACACTGAGGCTGCAGAGCATCATTAGGGGAAATATTAATGAGGTCAATGTGAGATGAAATGTTTCTTGTATTTTATAGGAGGAAACAAAGGATAGTCTACTGTTCTAAAATTAGATACCCAGTGCTTGACAAACCTGATGTATCTTAGCAAATATCAGAGTTATGACTACAGCAGCATTCTGGAGCAAAAGTGCTTCAAATTATTTGTTCATTTCAACAGTTTATTAAAGGTTTTGGACTGTGTCATTGTAAAGGAGTATTTTAGGATCAGTATTATTATAAAGACACTACTGTATGGCTCTGGCCTTCAGTGATTCTCAACCAGGGGTACTTCTATCAGATGGGGTACCTCTTCAAGATTGAGGAATGATTGCGTATGAGTATTTATAAGAAATAGAAATTGTTGAAAAAGCCACACGTTGAGTCAGCTGTAACACCTGAACACTACATGTTGCGATTGAGAGTACGTGAAAACTAGTTAGCAAGAGAGCTAGCAAGCTTAGCAAGTCTAAACAGTTAGCTAAAAGTAAGGATTAGTGGTTAAAATAGATAGCCTAGCTAAAAGTAATGTTTATAGAGTTGAAATAGATTTGAAGAAGTATAATATATAGTATGTATATACGGTATATAATATAAGTATTGGATACATTGTGAAAAAGCTAAAGTAGTATATAAATGGTCAAACTAGCTAAAAGTAACATTAATGAATAAATGGCTGAAATAGTTAGCTAAAAGTGATGGAAAAATGGTAAGTAAGCTAAAAGCAGTGGATAAATCAATGGTTGACACAGCTGAAAGTAATGGCTAACATTTGAAATGGATAAACAAAAGACAAAAGGTTTGGTAACCACTGTTCTAGCTCATACTATTGGTTGCTTTCTTCTTGTGATAAAGAAACCGTAACGCTAAATGCCAATGTAAAAATGTAAATGTGATGTAAGTAAATGTTAACGCTTGGGCTAAGTGTCAGACACTTGTTCACGTTCCAGCATTTTCTCTTTCAGACTTAAGAGTCAGACAATGAAAGAGAAGCCCCATTTTACTATTTTACTCCTGCAGGGCCTGTTTACGTTGCTGGCCAATCTCTATTGAGGGCCGGCTGATGTGGGCAGACGTACGGTTTGCACCATCCTCTCCCCAGCATTCCTCTGTTTGTCTGCACCTCCATTAAGGACATGTAGTCTGGCCATTATGTGTTTGTGTGTCTGGCTGGCTGGCTGGCATGGGCTGGGCAAAAGAGATGTGTGGGCAGAATGCTAACTCAGTTTGATTGTTAGGTAGTATCAAAGCATGTGAATGAAGGTGTATGTGTGTGTGGAAGACTGCAGCCATGTTTGAGGACACCGAGGTCAAGATCACAATCTTTTTTTAAGAAAAAATTACTTTAAATTGCTGCTAAAGTGCATCAAGTTGCTGCACCTTATTTCTACAATGCAGAAAGCACCTGTGTTGCCCCGCTATGCTTGTCTTACTGTAGTTTGTTTGGAAGCCCCTATCTACATTTAATGGATAAAAGAAGCAAACACAAATAAGGCAATGACAAATAAACCTTCTCAAGCTTTTCGGGAAAGAGATGAAAGGATGATGTCAGTAGGCTATACGAAAGAAACTGTTGGGAAAAACCAAAGAAAAAAGCAGACAAACACATGTGACGGAGGGCTGCAGGGTAAAAAGAGGCAAGTGAGGGGGACACAATGATTTGTCTGGGAAATGGGAGGTCTTTATTGTGGGTTTGGTATAAGTAGTGCATCTCATCAATATGTACCCCGTAACAATAAATAAGTTTGCATGAAACTGCTACTAATCTTCTGTGTTCTCTGAATTATATGTTTTTACAGCTGTACTTGAATGGGCTTGTCTACATTTAATTTTGAGATAATAAATGGCTTGTAGTAGTTTACTGCAGTGGAAGACTGTCATTTACTTTAAACATCACATACAGATATAAATCAGATAGCCTATGTAAAAATGCAGAAAATTAAATCTTGACTTAAGTGTTAGCATCGTTGGATCTTAGTAAGAATTTAGGCCATTTGTGTTTGTATTATTACCTGTTTCACCACGATCACAACTTCTATGATCAGCATGTTAGAGATGCAGTAGCCATGGTAGAAGTCTCTTTCTATTCAGTACATTTATGTGGTGAAACGCGCACATTTAATCTCTCGATGATTTCCTGTCAGCAAACAAAGGGAAACCTCTTTTGTCGAAGCTCCAATTCCTCCGCTACACCCCTTCTGTGCTTCCCTGTGATTAGGTTCAGAACACATCATGGGGGTGAGGGGCGTGAAATCATTTGTGGTTGTAATTATGGGCTCCCTCCAGAGTAATCATGAGCTATTAAAAAACCACCCTCAGCTCAGCCCCCCAACAATGCAAGTTAACATCTATGTTCCTCTGGGAGGCGGCAGGGAAGAGGCCAACTACCCGCAAACTGCAGTGGGCACGGAGCTGTGTGTGTGTGTGTGTGATGTGATGTACGTGTAGCCAGCACATGCTTTTACCTTTTGTGAGCATGGAAAAACATAAAGTAATACAGGAGCTCAAACACTGAGCTAAAACACTAAACACACAAAACAAACCAGAAACATTACACTGAAATGCTAACAGATAGTAAATGTAAGTGTGCTCAGTCTGAAGGCAAAGCAAATTTTTGCCTGCCAGGCCAGAGGAAAAGTTTGCTTCTCACAACAGTCTTTGTCTCATCAGAAATAAATCATCTTCTTTTTTGGAGATTTCTGAATTCTGACCTGTTTCTACAAACCAATAGTGCTGATTAAAGGTTAGAATGAATTAAAATCCTTGATAATAGTTCACTTCTGAAACGTATGTTGCTGCTTACAAACCTGGCATCCACCTAAAGCCTATAACTACAGTTATGTTACATTTTTGGATTGAACAGATTTAGAAGAAAAAGTTTTACTAACAACATGAACATTTTTAACTTATGTTGTAAATGGCATGACTTACCTCATCGGGAAATGGAGCTTCAAATTATATGTTATAGTGAACAGAAAGCTAAGGGACTGTGAAAATGATTGGGGTGGGGAGAGAGTCTGAATCTTAGATTTTATTTTATAAAAAGAAAAGCCCTCCCCAGCATTATTATTATTTTCTTTGGTCCCTCCCCTTGACTTAGAAAGTGAGGAAATAGAATATTCACAGTTGCCATTATCCGGTTGAAATTCATATGCATTTTTTTAAGCACTTGAAGATTCAATCATCACTAAAGCGGAGCCATTAAAAACAAATTGAATGGTCAAAGTTGTCATATTGACATTTAAGGTGTGTTGATTGATTCACGATTCACTCATGCATTGAGTAACATGCAAGAAAACATTCCACCTTAAAAGTTGCTGGTAGCTGCTGGTAGCCTTGAGCGGTACAGTGAATTAAATTATTTTTTCCCCAGTCTATATAGCTAGCTAACATTAACTAGTAATGATGAAAAGGCAGCAAATATTCAATGTCACGAACGTGCCAGAAAACAGTAGTTAAAAACAGTAGAAAGCAGCAAGGAGGCCAGTGACAATGTTACGGTGGTTGCTGGGGTAGCCCATATGGACTGTATAAAAATAAGGTGTAGCTGTGGCGTTTCTGGTTTAACAGCACCGTGCTGGGCAGGTGACAGGTGTGTCATCTGACGGACTGTTACCTAGCATGCTAATACTACATAAACATATGGATGAGACCATATGTTTACAGACATCCACAGATAGAAATAGATAAAAGAGTCTCGCCGGAAAAGGGGTGAAAATAAGCATGTCCACCGGTGTCATGTTTCTATCACTGCCAATCGGAGCTGGAGCCGATAAATAGCGCGACTACTGCAGAATCATTTGACCTGGGAATGAATGCAGATTATTCCTTTCCCACTGAAGACAAAAGCCAGATGTTAGTCGGTTTTTGTCCAGTGTCAAAGGGGCTTCTAGTCTAAATTGCTTACTTAAATATTAACTATGGAATATGTTCTTTATTAGGAAAGATGGTCAGTGTCTCTCTCCCTACCCCTCACTCCCTCCCGCTCTCTGACAGTTTCATAGGCTTTGTGCCACCCATCGTAGCACCCTGGTTGAATGAACACAATCCCATTATCAGTGACAGTCAATTAAACATCTAAATGCCAAATTCTGAATGCTTGATGCTGTGACACCGAGGGCAATTGAAGATCATTGGCCAGAGACTGATTTGCCCGTCAAGCCAGGGAGGGAGAATTATGGTGATGACAATTTCTGAATGAATATGTTTAGCGTGGAATATCGAAGTCCTTTGATATCTGCAAAAGAGTGACAGGCATTGCAAGATTTCACCAGGATAAACCCCCTAAGTATTGCCTCCTTTTCTACAGTAATATGACATGTGATGTGTATAAATATAAAGATTGCAATACCTACTGTATTGGCATGAGTGAAAAGAGTGAAAATATTTGAAAGTTGACATTTATACGAAAGTGTTTTCTCAAAGCTCAGTTTTCCTTGTCCACACTACAACTTGAGAGCAGCATTTTTTCAAAATTACACCTGTTATCAAGGATGGAAAATGGTGGCATAGTGTGTGGGTAGAAAAGGTAGGTAATCTTGTCAGTGCATGGCCATAGAGAGACTCAGAGAGAGCTGTGTCTCACAAGGTGGTCTTACTGCCCAAAGCAAACAACACAAGTAGAAAAGGAGAGAAAAAGAAGACAGAGGAACACAAGGGAAAAGGTCATATCAGCCATGTGTGTGTGTTTGCTTTATTGAGAGGGAACTCTAGTGAAAATTTCTGTCACATTGTATTGACACAGCAGGGAGTGAGAGACAGAAGACGAGGAGAAAAGGGCTGAGCGAAAATGAAAAAGAGTGAGAGGAGGAGTGTTTATTCTCTTTTTCTTCCCTCCTCTGCTCAGTCTTTTCCCTCCCTTTTTGTCCATTCAGTAGTGTATGTGTTTGTGCTTGTGTTTGTGTGTGTGTGTGTGTGTGTGTGTGTGTGTGTGTGTGTGTGTGTCCGTGTGTGTGTATGCACTCTCTGGCACACTTAAATCTTTACTGATTACCTCACACATGTCGTGTCTTTCTGGAGGGCTTTTAACAGTGGAAGATTATCAGGCAGCCAGAGCCTTTTAACCCTTTCTCTGCCCCCACCTGCTCCGACCAGGCAGCTGACAAATGCTCCCAATATGTCTCCATCCGAAAAGGTGCAATATCCACCTTTTTTTTTACCTTAAAACTATTATCATGTGACACAATGCACCCACTGGCAGCCAAAGCTCTGCAGCTCCAGTAGCTATGAACAGCTTATGAATATATTCTTGTTGCATTCTGGTTGTGCCATGTCTCCGTCACGTCTCCGTCACTGTTTGAATGTCCACTGGAAGCATTTCAGAAGCAGGGCATCTTCAAGCTGTTTGTACTTCAGCAGCCACATTTCCAATGTAGTTTAGAGTTCTTTTGCTGACATTTTTGCATTTACAAGCATATTGAATACACGTGTGCAGCTCATTTATGATCGAGGTGGTAACAGATACTTTATGGCTGTACTTTACTCGTTTTAATGACTGTAAACACCATTTACCTACCTTAAATTTTTAATCTCTTTTTTAATCTCTGGTTCTGCTGAACAGCTTTTGATCCTTTTTCTTTTTGCTGTCTATTGTGAGTCCGACAATGTTATAGAGTACAATGCTAATTGGATGGAGTACACTTTTACAGTATATTAGCAGAAGGAAAACAGTAGCATTCATGCTCCTCCTTTACAGATTTTGAAGGAGAAGTGGCATAAATGAAATAAATATACTTTTGCTATATGTACGTTATATGTACAAAGTCAATAACAAATGAAATACATTGTTAAAATTGATTTCATGTCAATTACCAATAAATATATACATTTATAGTATTCATTTACATATGTAAGTGAATTTTATGCTTCAGGGACACACACTGCTTTGGTAAAACTAGATCCGACACATAAAGATAGCAGAACAGAAAAAAGTCGCACATGAGTTGTGACTGAGACTCTCTGTTCACAGGCTGGTGGATATTGGCCCACCTAGAATGGCAGCAGAACGCGACACAGCCGTGTCCGGTGGACATTTTCCCAAACTTTGCTCACATCAGTTTTTGCCTCAAAAGTTTTTAATTTGAATGTGGTATATAGATTGCATTTCTCAATGGAGGTTGTTCAAACTGGGCCACATAGTAATTATGATGGATACTGTATGTAAACTGGTAGAATTCTAATCAAATATCTACATCAAATAAATATTAAAGAAATATCCAATTGCCCTCTCTGCTTATCAACAAAGTCAATATTGCGGCGGAAGCTATCCTTAGTTGCTATTAGTCACTAAGCTAGTAATTTTTGATAGTGGCTATTATTATAAGCCATTTCTTATAATGCTAACAAAGGCATAATCCATGTGCAACCCTTCTAAATATTGTAAAAAGCAAAATATGACCTAACGACATTTCCATTAGCAGGGTTTAAATTGAAAACAGATAATAGGGTTCCTGAATATCAATGAAACAGCTTTCTGACAAATAAAAACACAGAAATGCACTTGATATTTAATGGCCTTGCGACTGGAGTTTAAATGTATGTAATGATTGCTGGTATGATGTTTGATGTCATGGTGGTCAGATATGTTACATTCCGTGATGGCTAAAGTAATTTTGTTGAGGAATGAAACTGAAACAGTTGTGAGTCAACCAAGTGGTAATTTGTTGATAAATACGATCCCTTTCAGTAGCATATTTATCCCTGCTTCTGTATTGGCAAAATATTTCCCCCATCCTGAGGCAAGAATGTCACATTTTTCGCATCATTTCTATTCAGCTTTCATAAGTTGATATATTTAAATTTGCAATAGTAATAATGACACAGCTTTAGTTTGTCCCATTAAGTTGGTTGGTTTTCAAATGATCTCTCAAGGCAAATTTTCTTATTTCTTAGTAATAATAATTTGCTGCTTTCCATATCAGGAGTCACTGGCAAAAATGGCTTGTGTGGGTTTGAGGACATTTTCACAAAAGAGTGTAATATCTGCCTGAACTGAAGTCCCTCATAAAGGTAGATGCACAAGACCTGTCTGCTAGCTTATATGTCTGCCATCTCTGAGGTGGTCGAGTGTTTGTCTCTTCTCCCTCCCTCCCCTCCTCATGTTTTCCACTGTTTTATGTGTGTGTCCTGCCCATCCTCTTCCATTCAATCCCCTTTTACCATGACAATAGCTGCCTGCCGAGACCTTCTCCCATGTATAGCCCTGAACACCGCTGGCTACTGGCAGGGGCCCATTCACTGCCGCAACCTACC
>JAPFEX010000122.1:0-10045 GCA_027580175.1 Siniperca scherzeri | reverse complement strand
CGCATGTGTGTGTGTGTGCGCGTGTGTGTGTGTGCATGTGCTGCGCGCTGTGTGCGCACACACGGTGCATGTGCGCGTGCGTGCATGTGTGCGCGCATGTGCTGTGTGTGTGTGCATGTGTGTGTGTGTGCGTGTGTGTGTGTGCGTGTGTGTGTGTGTGTGTGTGTGTGTGTGTGTGCGTGCGCGCGTGCGCGTGTGTGCATGCGTGCGCGTGTGTGTGTGTACGAGACGACAGGCTGGCTGCTACCTGTCCGCATCCATCAGAGCTTTGCTCATCTCTGTTAATGTGCTTTATGATCATTTTCAGGATGGATTATTGTAAAAAAGCTTCTTCTTCAGAACGGGGTGTAGTAGGTGAACTAGTGGCACAAAGGAGAAGGAATAACAACATTTATATGGGTGGTTGCTTAAAATGTAAATGAGCATAATATATGACACATGTTGCTCGATGAATTTGCTGTCATGCACTTTGTTGTGCTCAGTGATGGATGTGCTCATCTTAGATTATAGTTCAAGGTTAATAAGTTTATTGCTATTTTCATTTATTCTTTATTTCTTTTTAATTTTATAATTATCTCACTTTATCTTTTTATTTCATTATTTTGTTCCCCTCCTCCTTTTGTATGTACTTTAAAGTTTTAACAGTTATTTACATTTTCTGCTTTCTTTTCTTAACGTATAGCACTTTGAGCTTCGACTATGTCTTTTTGTACTAAAGGTCCTATAAAGTTTATTTTTTTAATGCTATTACAATCTACGATTACACAAATATTACTACATGCTGGTTTTTAAGGCTGTTTCTGATGATCTTAAGATTTGTCTTTTAAACAAAAAGTGAATTTATTAAAATGAAAGGGTTTTTAGCAATTTCCACCAGAATTATCCATCTGTAAAAAGTGTAGAGAAGGATTTGAAGCAACATTTAGACCATTATGTAGGGAGTTAAAAGAATAAATAAAATGTGATTTTTATAACATACTGGGGTTCTGCTCTGGGTATTTGGACTGATGACATCAGTATTTTTTAAATTCCTAGCCATGGCCTATGAGTTCCTGTTTTGGCTCATTGATCAATTAACCCATATAAAAAAAGGAAATACACACAAAGATTCAGACTGACTCAGATTTGTTTAAAATTAATTCTAAAAACGGTTAATTTTGTTTCCATTTAGCCCGACAAACATGTCCAGCCAAAAGTGTTTTATTGTGAAAGGATAGCCGGATGTTATATCGTTCATTGCGGCTCGCTTAACGTTCATCACTGTTAGCGTTAGCATTTCTACACAAGGACTTTGTAGCTTTAAGCTACTTTAAACGACAGACAGACACAAATGAACATATGTATATTTTTATCGTTTGCACCCGAAGCTAAAACATTATTTCCGGCTGCGGTTCCGTTCGTCTTTGACATGACCGTTATCGTACTTGTAGCCAACGTGGCTAATGCTAACTAGGCTAAGGTAGCCGCTGTGCTGTCAGAGAGCAGAGAGTTGATCCATGTGGTTTAAATTAAAGTTACACTTTTTACACTTCTCAAATAATGCTACCAAGCCAAATATTTGAAGAGTGTCCTAGTTATATTAGATTATACTGTTAGGTGGAAGGCCGTCTGCCGGGCCTGCAGAGAGCAGCTGCGCACACTTCTTCTTCTTCTGTTGAGTTTTATGGCGGTTGGCATCCATAAATGTGCATTACCGCCACCTGCTGGATTGTAACAGCTTCACAGTGTAAACTATTTACAGTGTCCACCCAAAGTGCTCCCACTCATGTCCGTCCTACAACCCAGACCCAGTTGTCTGAGTTGGTGCAGCTCCTTCCCTCAATGTAACATCCAGATCCTCTCCAGAAATGTCCACAACATTCAAGAATCATCTTGCAGCGCCCAGCACCATCTTAATCCTTTCCGTTTCCCTTTATTTCAGCAGCACAGTTTATAACCATGGCAATAAATGCCAGAAATCGTTTCTTGTCCATCCTTTTCCTTTTGCACTGCCCCATTTCACCGCTCTCCATTCTCTCAGCAGCTTCAGCGTATGATACCCCTTTTCTGCTCTGATCTTATTCGCTTTACTTCCTTAATTCTTCTGGGCTCTTGATCCTGATGGTGGTTTCTCAGTGCAGACACTTTGCTTGCTCTTTCTCCACATTACAGTCATCCTTACATCTCCTGCCTCCTCTTCATCCTGCAGCAACACGTCCATATTCCTGACAGCAGAAACACCTGAGATTTCTCCTTGTAACACACATAATCTAGATCCACTCTTAACTCCTCAAACGTCAAACACACCGAGTTACTGTTTTTTCTGAATCTTCAGCCTTCTTGCCTCACACACATCTTCATAATGATGTAGATCAGTTACTCTCTCTTCTTCACTTCTGCTCCGAGCAAAGCAGTCACACCGCTGTGATCTCTATGCAGATCTTCAGGCTCTGTCTCTGACGCTCACACAGTCAGTGATAACCATCACTTCCTGTTATCCTGACTATCTGACATCTCCGAGCCTTCCTCCTGCAAACCTCTCCTCTGTGGATCCTGAATGTCTTCTTTGCCTCACACCATCCTGAAAGACACTGCCTCCACCGTTCACTTGAGTTACTCCTCTCTTCTTTTTATTTTCAAATCCTCTGGGCAGTTCACACCGCTCTGATTCTCTTATGATCTTCTGACTCCTCTATTTTCTCTTTCTTTGTTCTCCTCTTCTTCTCTTCTTCTTCTTCTTCTTCTTCTTCTTCTTCTGATGTTTTAAGGCGGTAAAACAGCTTTTGCATTACCGCCACCTTCTGAAATGGAGTGTGGATCAGAGGTCTTTTCCTATCCTATAGTCTTCTTTTAAGTCCTGTCTTTTCCAAAACCTAAATATTGCCCTGTTAAGACCAGTATGCCCGAACCTCATCCTTGAGATAATGTCTTCTTCTTCTTTTTGATCTACTGGTTTCCTCATTTCTCCTACTTTCTTTTGGATACTATAGTAATGTCTACCTTCGTTCCCTGTTCCAAATTTCCTGCCATTTCTTTTTCATTTCTACTTTGATTATGCGTTTAACTTCAGCTTTACTATAACTTACTGTCATATTTACTTCTACTTTCTTAGTTGCATCTTTTGCATACTTGTCTGCCAGTTCATTCCTCTACCCCTGTATGTGCTGGAATCCAGATGAATTTCACTATCACTCCTGCTTTTGTAATTCTGAAGATAGTTTGAGCTATTTCCAGCATAATGTCCTGTCTTGCTTCTGCCTGTATACTCTTGAAACTGGTTAACGCACTGCTAGAATCTGAACCTATTAAAACTTTGTCTGGTCTGCTGCTTTCTGTCCACTCAAGGGCTAAAAGAATAGCCAACATTTCTGTGAACACTGAAAGGTTGTTACTAACTCTTTATTTGACATTACTTTAAATCTGGGATTATGAATGCAACTCCTACTCTATTACTTTCTTTTTGATGCATCAGTGTATATTTTCGTATACTCAGCGTAATTTCCTCTATATATCTGTAGACTTGGTTCCTATCTATGTTTCTCTCTTCTTCCTTTCCAGAAGGTGCAGGTCCACCATTATCTCTCCTAATACCGAGGTGGGACAACGGAGAACAGTACCGTATTTTAACATTATATTTCCTATCCTATTCCATTAGCTGCATTTCCTATTGTCCAACCAAAGCTCTTGATCTGTAACACTATAAAAACAGGTCAGAAAATAAATTAAGTATCAGGTATAAGTACAAGATAAACTAAGTGTCAAGTACCAAGTGTTTACCATGATGATAGTACAGTATAATAATACAATGTAAAAAATAATAAGCAGAGGTGCATGTACTGTCGAGAGTAATAGAGGTATATAATATCAATAACAATAAATAAGAAAAACTAACATGGGAAAACTAATATTGCACAGGAGTAGTACACAGAATATTGCACAATTATTCAAGTATGGCAGAGATGTAATGATCAGTGTCCAGTTTAGTGACCTGGGTCATACAGACTGACACTTAGAGGAGGAGTTAAAGAGTCTGATGGCCACAGGCAGGAATGACTTGTGGCGCTCTGTGGTGCATTGTGGGGATGAGTCTTCCGCTGAAGGTGCTCCTTTGTTTGACCAGCACGTCATGGATGGGAGACACTGTCCAAGATGGCGTAGTTTGGCCAGCATCCTCCTCTCTGACACCACCGCCAGAGAGTCCAGCTCCGCCCCACAATGTCACCGGCCTTACGGATCAGTTTGTTGAGTCTGTTTCGTCCGCTACTCAACCTGCTGCCCCAGCATGCAACAGCATACAGGACAGCACCGGCCACCACAGACTCATAAAACATCTTCAGCGTTGTCCGGCAGATGTTGAAGGACCTCAGCCTCCTCAGAAATAGAGGCGGCTCTGGCCCTTCCTGTAAACAGCCTGAGTGTTCTTGGTCCAGTCCAGTTTGTTATCCAAGTGTACTCCCAGGTACTTGAAGTCCTCCACGATGTCCACACTGACCCCTGGATGGAAACTCGCTGGTGCCTTGGCCCTCGTAGATCCACAACCAGCTCCTTAGACTTTGTCGCACTGAGCTGCAGATGGTTCTGTTCACACCATGAAACAAAGTTCCCCACCACAGCCCTGTACTCCCCTCATCACCACCGCTGATACTTCCCACCACAGCAGAGTCATCAGAAGACTTCTGAAGGTGGCAGGACTCTGTGTTGGCTGAAGTCTGTGGTGTAGATGGTGAAGAGGAAGGGAGAGGTCCCCTGAGAGGCCCCAGTGTTGCTGACCACGCTGTCCGACACAGTGCTGCAGGCGCACGTGCTGTGGTCTGCCAGTCAGGTAGTCCACAATCCAGGACACAAGGGGGCATCCACCTGCATTGCTGCCAGCTTCTCACTCAGCAGGGCAGGCCGGATGGTGTTGAAAGCACTGGAGAAGTCAAAAACATGATCCTCACCGTGCTTGCCGGCCTGTCCAGGTGGGTGTGGATGCTTAAGCAGGTAGATGATGGCGTCCTCAACTCCCAGCCGGGGCTGGTAGGCGAACTGAAGGGGTCCAGGAGGGGTCTGACCATGGGCGCAGCTGTTCCAGCACCAGTCTCCAGGGTCTTCATTATGTGGAGGTCAGTGCCACCGGTCTGTAGTCCTTGAGCCACTGGGACTTCGGCACAGGAACAGGCAAAATGTCTTCCACAGAATGGGGACCCTTTGAAGACTGAGGCTCAGGTTGAAGACATGTTGAAGGACTCCACATAGCTGGGGGCACAGGCTTTTAGCACCCCGGCTAACGCCATCGGGGCCTGCAGCCTTGTTTGAGTCCGTGATCTGAAATTGTATGTATGGATTGTATTTCATAGACGATCTGGCAACTTGTGTGACGTCAGACAAACATCCAAAACTTGTATGACGATTATTCACAATAAAGTTTGAGGCCATGCAAATGACGGAGTTTCCGGGAGAAACAACAAAAGGAGGGTGCGGAGATGGCTTTGAAATACGGAGAAACCGGGAAAACGGAGTGTTGGCAGGTATAATGAGAGAGGTGCTCACCAACCCTGTGACGGTGGCGATAATCAGTCTCACTGAAATCTGTCAGACCGCCTGCAGGTCCTGGATCAGTTAAAAACTACAACGATGGCAGAGCTCTGACCTGCAGCTAAATTAATTGATTTCCTGTGGTCTTAAATTACAGTCTGTACTGCTCATTCTCTTCCCCTCTAACTTTTATTTTGCAGTAATGATGAAGAAGACACATTTAAGCATAAATATATGTTTTTTCCAGCTCTGTCATTATCGCATGTGGCCACTGGAGGGCGACAGAGACAGCCACACTTACTGGGCGCTTAATTCAAAACACATCCTTAAGACAGTGAGTGTTCTGAATGATGATGAAGATGATGAACTATGAAAACTTTGGAGACCCTTCTGCCTCAGTCAGACTCTGCTGATCAACAGCTTCCATATCAACATCAACTCACCAGAGAAAAGACTCCACTGCAGTTAAATAAAAGCACGTTTCCACGAGTAGTTGAAGCCTTTAGATAACAGAAATCTTACGAGATCATTTTGGGTTTGTTATTACTGATTGTTTTTATTTTTATTTATCAGTTTGAGAAATGTTTGTGTCCTCAGCCATTTCTATTTCAGTCTGACTTTGGACAACAATATTCAAGCGTTGACTTCATCTCATATCAGGAAGCCCACTGTGAGTTTCATAAAATGTCTTTTCCTGCATCAGTTGTGAAAATCTTTATTTTCTGCAGCCAGGTCAGAACACAGCAGCTGGACTTCAACTTCATTTAACAGGAACGAGCATTTAACTCTTGTTAACTTCCTTAAATTGTCTTCCAGCTGAAGAGTTCAGACCTGAGTTTAAGGTTACTGGTTGGTTTTGAAGCTACAGCAGCTGGAGCTCAGTTTCATGTCTCTGTGTACAGAAGAACTCATTTTAATTCACTTTCATTTAGCATTGTTGTTGTTTTATTTGTTGGGATGTGTATGTGTCATGGTTTTGTTGTGTTGTGTTATTATTTCCTGTTTTATTTGGTTTTCTCCTCATGTGTCTTGTGTAGTTTTACTCCTCCTGGTGATGTTTGCCTGTCCTTATTGCTTCCACCTGTGTCTGGTTGTCTCCTACCTGAGTGCATTTAGTCTGTGTCCTTCCTTTGCTCCATTTGGGTCCCTTTGTCTGAACGGGACAGTATGTGTTTGGATGAATGATCTAATAACTCAGGCTACTTTCAGAGGCTTTGGATACCACCACCTACTCTGACCTAATGTGAATGTAAATACATTTCACACATCTATTTATGCCAAACCATTTCCTGTGAAAACAACAGGAACAGAGCTGCTGCTACATATTGTGGAGGCCTGACGCTCACGTCCCGGCAGTTAAAGACGGTTCAGTCTGACGCTCATCAATGTTTTAACCGTTGCTGCAACGAGTCTCAGTGACCCCAAACCTTCCAGGGGTTAAAGTAGTTTCCAACAGAATTCGATAAGCGCCTCTTTGTCTCGTGTCCTAATAAAGTGTGGCCTGTCTGTTCCTGTGAGCCTCATGTGTTTCTGACGTTTATCTGGTCATCATTAGAGGTAACACCTCCAGAGCTCTGCTGCTGCTCACTTCTCATCAAAAAATAACTGAAGTTTGACTCTTCACCTGTCTGTTCATGTGTGCTGTCAAACATCATGAATCCTGTCTGTTTGCTAATAAACACTATCTGAAGAAAACAAGTTGCATTATTGCAAACATTTATCTTAACTAACAATCTTCACACTTCCTCTTCTTCTTCTTCTTCAGGAGGTGAAACACGTCATTGCCACAAATACACCGCGGGACTGGACACAGTGTGAACGTGAGACTCAGTATGAGTCTTAATATAGTTTGCTTGTTACAGCGTTAGATTGGCTCAGTGGATGCAGAAACATGTTCCTTTGCCTTGTAATCAGTGACTTTGTCTTCTTTACACACTCATTCCAGTTTCACAGGATCTTTGTCAGGCTGCTGCGACCTCTGACCTCTGACATCTTTACTGATGGCTGCATCTCATATTGCTGATCAAGAATTTGGGGTCGCTGTCAGTCACTGTGGATGAGACAAAACTACATTTCAAAATGTCAAAGTGAAAATTTAACAGAGTTTTGGCTGTTTGGACATCGACAACGAAAGTCAGAGAAATCTAAAACAGACTAAAAGTCACTCTGAGGAAGTGACATCATACTAACCACAGGAAGTAGATGCAGCATCGCTCTACTAAAGCACTACTTTAGAGACTCAGACAGTTGTGAGCACGAGAACAAGAGACAGAAGAAGGAGAGAGACAGAGAATCACGATGGCTGAGTTCAAATGGATTTCTTTATTTCTTATAGCGGTGCTTCAGTTCACAGGTAAGAATACATATATCACATATATAAATGGAAGGCACACTGCAAAAATAACTTAATCAATATTATTAAAGGTACTTTATTAGCTACATTTTATTTAACTAAGAAAACCAAATCTGTTGTTTCTAACGTGGTGAGTTTAGTGAACTCTTGGAAACCAAAGATAAAGAAATAATCGTCACACTAACTATGAACATAACAGACATTTTCTCATTTCACTTTATTTTTCATAATTTTCTCAACAGCAGCAGCTGAAAACTTCCTCTCTCCTTCACTGTCAGAGTTGGAGATGAAGTCACTTTGCCTTGTGAAAATGTGATAGACGGTCAGCAAAATGTGACAGTACATGGTTCTTTCAGTGGTTCAGGAAACACAGCAGCAGAGCTGATTAGACTTGGGCAGATTGGTGAAAGAGCCAAAGCTAAATCAGACAGACTGAGTGTTACAGCGAACTGTTCTCTGGTTATAAAGAAGGTCACAGTCGAGGATGTTGGTCGTTATGACTGCAGACAGTTCAGATCAGGACGACAAGCTCCAGACACTCAGGTTCTTCTGTCTGTTGTTACCAGTGAGTATTTACATCATAATGTTTTCAGCTCAAACTGTCTTGTTAGAACAATATACTGAAACATTACAATAATTATGATCACAGTGATGAAGTTAATTTCACTTTTTTGTCTTTCTCTCACAATATCTCCATCTTCTCCAGTGACTGAACATCAGGACCCTGATAAGGTGACGTTAAACTGCTCTGTGTCGACATTTGAACCATGTGGACACACAGTGAAGTGGCTGTATGAGGGTAAAGATGTGGCTAAAGATAACAAAGACTTGGTGACATCACAGTCTCTCTGCAGCGCCTCTGTGCACTTCCTGACTTCTCATTACATCACACATCGAGGTCTAACTTCCTTACATGTGAAGTGACTGATGGCAACAAAGTGCAGTTTTCCCTTCAGACTTCCCTCAGGTGAGAAACCAGGTGAGAATATGATGAGCTGTTTAAAGTCACTTCAAACTGACGAGAATAACGACCTAAAATATTTGTTTATTTCGTGGATTTGAAGTTTTAATATTACATCACAACACAAGTTTGTTGAGTTGTGTTCATCTGTTCAGGTGAGGACACAACAACAGCAACAACTGAATCAACAACAACAACTGAAAACAGCAGAAAAGCAGGTATCACCACGACAGCGTCTGCAATCAATGATGCTTCAACAGAACTACAAGGCAGAGTCAACATGTTTATGTATCTTTCTCTAGAATCTCTCTGTCTTCCTGTGAGTCTCTTTCTCTCCTCATACTAAACTTATTTATTCAATTTTTTTGTTTGTAGTTTTACTACCATTCATTCTGGCCATTCATCGAAGTATAAATCAGAAAATAGGAAGTGATCGAGAAAATGAATGTTGATTTTTTTTTTTTCAATAACTCAGTGATTTAATGAGCTTTTTTCTTTTAAAATGATGAAATCTGTTTTTCAGAAACAGGCTCAACAGATTTAGCGGAGCCTTTAGACACTGTAATGTAATTCAGTGTTAATAAAGTTTATTTTAATTCTCGCTCTCTCTCTGAAGTCTAAAGTATGAAGTTTTGTCAAACTAGGTGCAGACTGTGTTTTTACTGGACGCAGTTTTTGTACCAAAACTGGCCGTTTGATTTGGTTAAACGATCAAATGAATCTTTAACACATTTGAAAATCCCATGTAATTCTCTCCTCTGTTAGCGACAGGATTTTGAACTGAACAGAAAGCTGCAGCCAAAATGAGGTTTCTAACATGTGAAACACATATGGGAGTTCTTCGTCTTTTATGTAAACAAGTTTACTTGAATTTGATTTCACAGCACAAACATGTTGTCTTGAAATTTTAAGTAGCCAAAATATTTTAAATGCACATGAACCAGACTAAGAGTCTGCAGCCATGCTAGCAGCTCTGTGAAGCTGTCATGGATGTATTAAAGCTAGGGCAGGTAATGTATTTCAGAAGCATTTTTGTTATATTTGTTGAAATTCTCTTTACATCCGACAGCAATCAATAAATCAAACGCTCTGAAAATGTGTTGTTGAGATATTTCAGTCTGGACCAAAGTGGTTGACACTGCCATCCCTGGATCCACTAGCACGGCTAAACACGTGTCTTGTGCTTCTGATGGTTTTTCTGTTAACTTTCTTCTCTGACATTATTTTTTTCTGTT
>JAPFEX010000121.1:0-10048 GCA_027580175.1 Siniperca scherzeri | reverse complement strand
TATCCACATTTTTCTTAATAAAATGGTTGGATTGTTATGAGCTATCTATCTGATTATTATTCACATCATGCCCCTGATTGTTCACAACAAACTGACTCCTGCATATGAACCCTGACCACATAGTGTGTATTGAGAAGTGTTAAGGTAAGCAACACTTCAGTCATAATGCCACACAAGTTCTTCCCAAAATACTGTATTAGTATATTCAACACAAATTTAGAATATATCTGTAGCATTATCAATGAAGGATGTTGCCTCCATCTTCCCAGCAGTCCGCTTGCTGAAACTCCCCACAGTGGCAGTAAGGGTGCTTAACAGTAGCAGGCTTCTAAGCTACAAAGCGTGTGTGGCGCTCAGCAACTGTGTTCGGGTGTTTAAGGTTTTACCTGGGCCTCCCAGATTGGGGTTCGTGTAGTCCCAGGTGTCTTGGTCATTCTTGAACACATTCAGACGAGTGGGCTGAGGAAATAAAATTTATATGAATACAAGCATGAATATAGAAACCAAGTTTCCACCTGGCTGACAATAAATATATAGCTATTCATACATTTATATATTAGGTTTGCTTATAGTCCAAATATAACTGAAACAACAGCAACTGCGTTAGTGTTACAACTTTCTGGACACACAGTCCAGATAAATGCACACACAGTATGTTCATCCTCTTTTCCTACCACAAAGCCAGGCTGCATACAGTGATGAAGAAACCGCTGCTGTTCTCATCTACACAAACAGGTTCATTTTTATGGTAAATGGATTTACCACTTTTGCAATTTCACACGAGTCATGGTTATTATTTTCCTTTGCACTGAATTTCACTTCTAATTGGTCTACTAGTTAACATGTACATTTTAAGTTTGGAGTCTGCACTTTCAACAGGTTATTTCTTTATTTTTTATGTCAAACCACAACACATTATTTAAGGTTTGTGTTCTTAACATAAAACAAGATTTTATACAGCACTGATTTTTCACCAAAACACTAGAGATAATTACTCTTTTCCTAGGACTTCATAGTACGATTGATTAAACAATTTAAATAAACATTAGATTTCATCTGTTTGATTCAAGAAGTAATTAATCTTTTAAAAGTGAGACATTTTTGGTTTTACTGCAGTAACATGGAATTCAGAAAGTGTTGAAAATGTTTTCCCGACAGTAATGATGATTCTAGATATGTTCCTGTGTTTGTTTGTTTTTTCACTAGCTGCCAGAGTTCCCATTGAGGAGACAGTGGAGACCAAGAAAGTTGAAATGAGATCGGAAATCCCAACTAAAGGTACTGTAGACCTGAACGTCTTGCTGCTGCAGCTCAGTGCCCTGTCCTGCAAAACTTATTTGTCCATCGTCCGCTACTAAAATCTTTGACTGTTTTGTCCTGTTCCACTTTGTCATTCCTGTTTTTAATTCCTTTGTTCTCTTACTTAATCTTTTATTTATGCTACAGATAGACTTATTACATTATCTACTGTAGTTGCTTTTTTCTGTTTTATTATCTTCTGCTGCGCTTCTCTGCTTCGCCTGCAAATGCACAGCATCTCTCTTGTGATGCTAACACAATCGGTGTCTTTTAAGTTCCCAAAGCTGAGAAAAGCTTGAAGAGAAGCCAACACCAGCTGTGAAGGAGCCATCACCACCAAAAGGTACCAACATACCTCTGATGTTTGCATGTAGCCTACCTGTTTAATAATAAATTCATCTATGGCTTTCCATGTTTTTTACACTTTTAAAATAGTTTTTGTAGTGTTTGTGTGATCTTTTACTCCGTAACTTCTCTTAATGTTTCACTTAATTTTCTGAAATTTTAAAGTAACAGAAGCCAAAAAGCCAGTGGAGGAAAAGATTCCTGTAATTTCAGTCCCAGAGAAGAAGGAAGTCCATGCTCCCAAAGGTAGAGATGTCTGATTTGTAACACCTCTGTACTGAACATCTTCCGTCTTTGCTGATGACACTGTCCTTATGTTGACTTTTCTGTTATGATGCAACTTGACTGTTGCACTTGTTCAGATTCAGTTCTCTTCCTTTTGTCTTCTTGTTTTCTTTGATTTTGTTGTGTATAATGTGTTTGAATGTGTCTTAAAAGAACCAGAGGAGGTTAAGAAGCCTGCTGCTCCTTCGCTGCCTGCCGAGAAGCCTGGAGTGCCAAAGAAAGGTACTTCACTTTGTTCTTCCTGTTGTTTGACATCTTATCAAGCGTCCTCAGTAGCAGCTTACTTACACAGCTACTTAGCTTCTTACCTCTTAATGTCTTATTGTCTTGTCTTGATTTTATTCAGACTTACTGTTTGTAATTGGTGTTCTGTGTATTTTCCATGTAATACTGTTGTTAGTTTCACTCTTCATCAGCGTGTCTCTCTGTTGAGTGTCATCTCACTCTTTCGAACGCCTCTTGATAACTCTTAGATGCTACCACGACTCAATGCTAACATTAGCTAATGTTTGTGTTACTTACCTGAAGATGAGCCCAAGCCTCAGGTACCAACTGAGCCCAAAAAAGTGGCACCTGCAGCTAAGCCTGAACCTGAACACAAGCCCAAAGCGAAAGCAGAACCTGAACCAAAGCCTAAGCCCACACCGGCTCCCAAAGCAGAACCTGAAGCCAAATATGCGGTGAAGGTCGAGCGAGCCTGAAGCTAAGCCGACACTGGTAAAGAAGCCGGCGACACCACCATCCAAAGGTATTTCCTGCTTTGTTTGGATGTGTGTGTGACGGGTTAAGTCTGATTGTGTGTCTGTTTCTCTGTCTTGAGTATTAAGATGTCTTAACTGTGTTTGCTTAGCTTCAAGCATGGAAGCGAATCTTTGACTTTCTGTTTGTCCTGAATGTCTTTGCTCATATCTAAACATATCTAAATGTTACTTTAAGTCCCCGAAGAGGCTACGAAACCAGAGCTGACAAAGATCAAGCCTGAACTGGCAGTAAAAAAGCCAGAACCAGAAGCCCGAAAACCAAAACCAGAACCAGAAAACCAAAACCAGAAGTCCGTAAACCTGAGCCAAAACCTGCCGTTGCAAGCCAGAACCTCCAGTTCCAAAACCAGAACCTGCGGTGGTCCCCAAACCTGAACCGGCAGTGAAAAAAGCTGAAGTGACAGTGCCAAAACCAGAACCTCCAAAGACCAAACCAGAACTGACGCCCACACCAAAGGAACCTCTGAAGAAAGGTATACAACGTCTCTGATTGAGATGCGGCGCCAGAGTTTTTCTTAATCTTCTTAACTTCACCATCCAACTTTAACTCATCTGGAGTGATTTTATAAGAGTGCTTATTGATCCTTTTTGTGTTAAGTTTAGTTTGTGCAAGCAAACTCCTTAATCTAACCATAACCCCTCACACTAAAACCGAAACTCTTACACTCATCTTAAACTGTCTTCAGCTTCTGTGGTGTGTTTGTTTTGGTCTAACTTCTGGCTCACAGAGTTACTGTGATGTGACGATGGGGCTGCACATTGTGTTTGTCAGTTTTAGTTGAGTTTTTCTTGTCTTACACTCGATAGAGTGTTGTGTTCATCTCTAACAACACTCTTCAACTTGAAATCATTGTAAGGCTCTAATGTATGTGAATGGTCCTCTTTAAAGTTCCTGTGGAAGAAAAAATACCCGAGCCTCCAAAAGCAGCCAAGAAAACAGAACCTGTTGTCGTTCCTCCCAAAGAAGAGCCAACAAAGAAAGAGAAAGGTACTTTTATGTTTCTGATGGATCTTTCCTCAGTAACAAGCCCAGACTTTGTTAGCTTCTGTTTTGTTTGTTGTCCTTTGAGTCTCTTTAAGTTTTAAACAAGCCGGGTTATGTTACTCAAATTAAAATGAATTTCCTCTGGTGCCACCACCGAAATTTCCACACAAAAAAATAAAAAAATCTAATGGCTAGATGATAATAAAATGTCCTGATCTTATTCCTGCTCTCCAGAGGATGAATGCTTTAGATTTTAGCAACTCAATGCTCTTTCCTCTAGCGCCACCCTGAGGACAAACTAGCAGCAATTCAAGATAATTTGAGTAAAGTACTCCCGATTGTGTTTAAAGTATCCTTATTTGTGCGCCAGCACATTTTAAAATTCTTTATAGTCATATCTTTTGCATGTTTTTGTGTCAAACCCTCTTAAAGCTGTGAAGCCCAAACCTAAACTCGTATCTGAAGAGGTGCCTGAAAAAGTACTTCAGAAGGTGTTTGATGAGGTAGTTGTGTTGGAGACTGAACCTGAGAGGCTGTCTGATAAAATACCTGAAGCAGTACCTGAGAGACAGCCTCCTGTGAAAGTCAAGTTGAAGGAAAAGACCCCTGAGAGGGTCCCCGAGAAGGTACTAGTACCTGAGAGAAAGGTGGAGGAAATTCCAAAGTTGGTGCCAGAAAAAGTACCTGAAAAGGTTCCAGAAAAAACACCTGAGGAAAAAGTGCCAGAGAAGGCTCTTCCTGAGAGGAAGCCTGTAAAAGTTCCTCAGAAGGTGGCTGAAGAAGAGAGGACTCCTGAAAAGAAACCACCTGGAGCTTCCTGTAAGGCTGAGGAAGTAAAACCAGAAAGGGTGTCTAAGAAACAAACAGAGAGGATCTCTGTAGATAAAACAGTTCCTACAAAGACCCCGATAAAACACCAGAGAAGGTGCCTGAGGCTAAACCTAAACGAGATGTAGAAGAAACTCTTCCTAAAGGTACAGCTGAAGCAGACCTCAACTCTTTATATCTTTCTTTGTGTCTTCTTCATGCATGTGAACCATCAGCCACAATCCAGTAGCAGCACTCGTTCATCTGCTATATGGCAGTATATGGTGCATTGTGCAGCACATATAAACGATACACTCAAAAAATTAAATGTTGGTATTGCTTCAAAATGTTGTGTAATTTTGATGCAAATAATTATTCCACATTGACAATTAAAGGCAAATGTATCGGATTCACTGATGGACCAAAGTCTTGAATTGAAGCAAGAATCTCCACCATCATTTAAATTGTTAATTTTGCCCAACAAAATGCCCAAAAAGCGGTCTCCAAAGAAGTTCCATGCGTTTACTACTCTTCAAAACTATGTGTTAAAGTCATTATGTGTGAAATTAGTAAATTTTTTACTTTGGTGCCATTCATTCGTAGAATCAAGAATGACACAGTTTTTTCTTTTTTTCCTTAAATAATTATTACATCAAATGATTAATTAATCTGGCTTGAACTTTATTTTTTACTGAACAATATTTCACAATAATATAATATTTTTACTATATATTTAGAAAACAAAGTGGCTCAAAAATAGCTAGTTAGTGGACCTTAAGTGCAATTGGTTTTCTTAACACGAAAATATTTTGTATAACTTTGTATAACTAACTAAGCAAGCACAAAATGACTTCAATTGAACAATAAAAGCTGTGATCAGGCTGACTACCCTCTTTCCACCCCTTTACTCAACAACAGCGTACTTGACAAGAGTACTTGTCAGGTAAACCTTTCAAAATATTTTATATCTGCAAAGCC
The DNA here is from genome assembly GCA_027580175.1 of Siniperca scherzeri. Classification (NCBI taxonomy): domain Eukaryota; kingdom Metazoa; phylum Chordata; class Actinopteri; order Centrarchiformes; family Sinipercidae; genus Siniperca; species Siniperca scherzeri. The sequence goes on along the minus strand of JAPFEX010000121.1, from coordinate 4,588 downwards.
ACTTTATGTCAAATTAAAAAATTTCAACATTTGCACCATCACCTTTGATATCACCTAGTTGTAATATCAAAACAGACACTCTGGCAGAAAGCAATGCACAAAAGGATAGTCTCATTTTTTTCAAAAGCAAAAATGTATGCTATCAGAAAAATTTTAAACATATAGATGATGGCTTTAAGACAACATAACTGATCTAATTTAACCTTCAAACAAGCTGAAAAGAACTATTTAATTTTTTTGAGCCTACAGCAGATGTTACGTCTGACAGTGAATCACCAAGTATTCATAATGTTGTATACAAACTGAGCTGTTGCCACTTCTTCAAAGGATTTTGTAACAGCTTACATCCCTCTTTGATGTCTTATTGCTTGCTGTGTGTAGTGTTATTTAATGTATGCTGGTTATTTCTGTATGTGTGTTTGTTTAACTTTCTAAATTCTCTTCTTTTAAAATGATCTTTTACTCACACCATCTTGAAAAAAATTCTTTAAAAGAAATAGAAACTAAGAAGATTGAGAAGATTCTGCCCACAGAGGTTGAACACGAGAAAAAAGTCTCTCCTCCAGAAAAAGGTACCGACCATCTGAAAACATGGAGTACTTTAACCACATCTTAATATTTAACTCTTGATAATAATACACAACAGGTGGATTATCACCCCAAGCATTAGCCCTTTAATTAATCTCTGTGTTGTCTCTTTCTAACACTGATGCTTGTCTTTGTGTTTTGTCGTCACCTCTTGGCGCCGCCACATGACGCCTCTTCTTCAACACTTCTTAAAACTTCCAGCAACTACGAGTCTTGTCAAGATCGAGAAGGAAAGGAGCTCAGAAGATACAGGAAGTTTATTATGTGACAGAGAAAGTTTCCCCACAGAGGAGGTGTGGGAACAAGAAGCGGTGGTGGAAGAACATGCCAAAGTGTTGGAGGACGAAGTGGCTCCTCTAGGCGAGACAATAGTGTCGTTATCAGAAGTAGATGTCATAAGTGCAACAGAAAAGGCGAGCCAAAGAGATAAAAAATCTGAATTGAGAGGTGAGATATCTGTTACTGACACATCAAAGAGGAAAGAAAGCAGGTTGACTAAACACAGAGTCGTCCCAAAAACACAAGAAACCATTGTTGTAGTCCAGGAATCTGAATCTGACAAAGACAGGGAGGTCACAACCCTGCAACCTACAGAAGAAAAAATTGAAGAGGAGTTTTTTATCAGGACGATCCAGTCGCCAACAGAAGAAATCACAGATGAGAGGAGAGACAGCATGTCAGTCAGACACCTGGCAGACAAGAAAGAAGTTTCTAAACAAGAAACTAGTGTTGCAGTCAAAAAGGGAAGAGAAATAACCATTAAAACAGAAAGCAAAGACAGACAAGTGAGAGAACAGGTAGTGAGAAAAACTGAGGAAACTACTACAGTCAAAGAAATAGAGTTAGTAAAAGATATCTCACTGGTGACAGACGCAGATAAAACCAAACCTTTTCCAATTAGTATCAGCAGAGAAACAAGAAAACAAACTGAAAAGCTGGAAATTGAAGGAATGGCTTTGACAGAGGTCACCTACGACGAATCAGTTGATCATGACGTCAAGATAATATCAGCTGTTCCGGAAGAAAAATACAGTAGAACTGAGGAAATTACAGAAATTACAATCGAGCCTAAAGAAGTCATAGTTAAAGACAAACCAACAAATGGTATCCCTGTTCAAGTGAAAATGGTAGACAAGGAAACAAGTAGAAAGGAGGAAACTCAAATTAAACTACCAGTCATATCCGACTCCAAAAAAGATGAAACTTGTGCACTAGAAAAAGTGTCCGTAAAGAAACATGAGCCAGCTGTAGTAAAACAAGAGAAGAAGTTAAAATCTGATGAGACAATTGATACAAAAAGGGAGAAAGTTGCTGAAAAACTAAACCTAAAGTAGAGGTGACCTCCAAGGTAAAACCAAAAGAGTCAGTAACAGATATCGAGCTCAAAAGCCAAAAGTGATCGGACAGGAGACTGAGTTTGAGTCAGTCGCTGCAAAACCAAAGCAGAATACAAGAAAACAGAGGAATCCAAAGATGTCCCTCCTCAGAGAGGCGATTCTGAAAAGGAAAAAGAAGACACAAGTCCTTTAATCAAGGATACAGTTAAGACAAAACCTTCAGTCCCTTCAAAACCAGAGGAGAAGAAAAGGATTTTCCCACAAACAGCTTCCAGAGGTACAGAGAGAAAATCTAACATCATGATCATTTTCATCTTTAACTTTTTTATATGACTCCATGTTTGGGTACTGTCTTTGTTCTTTTTATCCAAAATCTTGGCAACCACCAGGGCTCATCATTTAAGCCCTGAGTCCATGATCAAACCCAGTTTGTCTCTTTTCATTTGTAAACGTCCCTTCGTACCACATTTTCATCTTCATTTTGTTCCCCCTGGTTTACATATTATATTACTGTTACTTTGTTTTTGTGTCTTTTTAAAGGGGTTCTTTTTTTTATCCCCTTGTGGTTTTAAGTCTCTTTCTTCCTCTTATTTCTTCTCTTAAATATTAATATCTTGCCTTAAACAAAAACTGATTATTCTTTAAAGAAACAGAAGCCAAGGCCGAGACGATTCCATAATCATTCCTGATGCGTTGTCTCCTGAAACACAAGTCGAGATAAAAGGAAAAGACCAGGTACAACAACAACACATTTCCCTGTCCTTGATTGTCAGCTCCTACTACTTTCTTATTATCTCTGTGTTTGTCTTGTTTAACTCCAAATGTTTGTTTCTGTGTTTTTGTTGTTTTTTTCCTAATCTCTTGGCACCGCTACATGGTGCTTTCTCTTCACACCTCTTATACTCTTCCATCCTCAAGTGGCCATCACCAGTCTTTTAAAGGCTGAGAAAAGAGTAGGAGCTCAGAAGATCCTGAAAGATTTCACATCAGAGGAAGCATCCTCTGCAGAGGAGGTCACAGAAAGAGAAGAGTTTGAAGAAAAAACTAAAATATATCACAAGGATGAAGAAAAAATTGTGGGAGAAAGTATTAAATCTTTGCCGCAAGAAGGGATTTTAAGTACGATGGAAGAACCTGATGAAGTGTCTGAGATAAGTGGTTATATATCTGTTACTGATGGTTTAAAGGCACAGGGTCTTAAAACAAGAGTCACCCCAAAAATTAAAGAAAAGGTCATGACAGGAAGTGAATCTAAGAGGAAAAAAGTTGTGGCAGTTCAGGATGAACCTACCCAACAAAAATCTCAAGACAAAGAGTTTTCTGTCCAAAAAACTGATTCTCCAACAGCAAGCATAGAAATAAATTACATTAAAAAAGATACTAAAGAACATAAGGACACTTCTCAAAGTAGTGAAAGAAAAGCTGGGAGTCCCAAAATTCCAGTCAAAGCTGTTTCTGATCAAAAACAGGTGATAGAACCACAACAGGCAACTTTTGAAGCAGGTATTATTACACAAGAGCTCAAAGATAAACCTAAATTATCAGTTAGAAAACCCGAGTTATCTGGTATGATAGACAGTAAGCCTTTAGAAAAGACAGTCTTCAGAAGAAATTAAAGCAAACTGACCCAGAAGAAAAACCTTTAGAGGCTGAAAATATTGAAACGACCTCAAAGACAGAAGAAACTGATTCTTCAGAGGTTGTTCAACCAATAGTAAAGGTATCTTCCAAACCTAGAATAGTTGAATCTAAGGAAGCAGAGGAAAAGCAGTATGCAACACCAAAGTCTGCCAGACAAACAACATTAGCTAAGAAACCATTCAGACTAAAAATAGATTCACAATCAAAAGAAAGTGAATTGGCTGAAAATAAGATTGAAGAAACTCAGTCGCCAGTGTCTAAAGGTACTGCAAAGAAAGAAATACAAAAGGACAAAGTAGATTCTTTGAAAAAGAAAACATTTGACAAGAAACCAGAGATACAGGAACTAACTCGTGAAAAAGACATTGCAGAAAAAGAATTACTGGAGGAAGACACTCCTGAAAAATGTATTATAACTGATGAACATGTTAAAGAAGGTGTAGAACTAACTGACAAATTACAAAAGCCACAGAAAGTTTATAAAAAGAAAATACAACCATCCAAACATAAAGAACAGACTGTACAAAAAACAGGAGACATAGAATTTGATGACTTTCAGTTGAGGGCAGTCATGGAAAAAGACCAAGACATGAAACAAGAAGAACAGGGAAGGAAGGAAGGAAGGGCCTCGGTTAAACCACTGATAGAGTTAACCAAAGGAAAGTCATCATCTGAAAAACTGCCAAAGTCAACCAGGGAGCTTCTGCCTGAATCCATTTTGTCCAAAGTAGTTACACTTAAAGACAAACTGGTCAAAGTCAGTCCTATGGAAGGAACAACTGAGGTGAAACCCAATAGAGAGACATCAGTTACTCCTGCAATAGAAGTCAAACATCCAGAATCACTGTCAGAGAGAGAAACCATAACTGATAATACCCATCAAAACCTGAAAATATTATCAAAGGGCAGGACTCTAAAAGATGTAGCTCAGAAAGTGAGATGGCAGACAGTGGTTGAAGATGAGGACCAATTCAAGGCAACTACTGTTAAAGACAAACATGTCCAAGTTAGTCCAAAAGAAA
>JAPFEX010000120.1:0-10050 GCA_027580175.1 Siniperca scherzeri | reverse complement strand
GTTGTTTTTCAACCCTCACTTCGTGACTCTGGTACCTGAAGTTGAAAACAAAAGGAAAACAAGCTGATGAAAATCCTTCTGTTTCTCAACAGGAGATCCAATTAGTGGGACCAGGCGATTGGGTGCTGATACGAAGCATTAAGAGAAAACATTGGCACTCTCCCAAGTGGGAAGGGCCTTATCAGGTATTGTTGAACACTCCCACAGCCATAAAAATAGCTGAAAGATCCACGTGGGTACATCTTACTCATTGCAAAAAGGTCATCTCCTCCGACAGTTCCGCAGAGAAAAGTGACTCACAGTCTGATAATAGAGTGGACTCAGGTGTGTAGAACCTGAGTAGACTCGAAAGTCAGTGAAGTATTTCCAAGACACCAGACTCATTAGAGGACACTCGGGAAGATGGCGACTAGATGGATAAGCGATGCAATTAGGTGCTGGGGAGTGACAATTGTATTCATATTAATTTTTCTTTTTACCTGGTACTTATGGGAAGCTCCTGGAACTTCCCTAAATAGCACTCATGTTCCGCCCACTTCATCCCAAGGTATCACCCAACCACATGCTAGAGTAAAACGCGAGTAGGATATTATCGCCCACTAGCTCTGACGACTTCCAAAAATCCATGTAATGCGACCGGAGAAACGACGCCTAGGACCTATATTTGCTACAATACCACTACCTTTATCAGCACAGTAATCATCCCTATGAACTCCTTTCAGTTGGGCGATTATGTAGGAAGCGAGTGGTATGATTGGACATTCTATTTAAACTCAGTGGGTTTTAAACAAACAGGTATAGACTGGGATGGGTTTTCGCCACCACTGATAAAACCTGGAGGTCCGATTCCTATGGCTGGCACCATGGGCACAATATTGGTCACGTGTTAACTCTAGAAAAGATAAAACTTGGAAACTCACCATCCTTAGTTTTAAGATTTAATACCACAGTCAATCCATTATTGAAAACCCCGTCGATGCCTAACTATCCAAATCCACCTTGTTACATTTTAGCTCTGTGTGCCTATTGGCCAAGTCATACAGACCCATGCACTTATGTGGCACTGTGCCCTAACATTACAGAAACACCCACTGCCGCAACAGACTCAGATTTGCAACCTGTGCCAGGACTGACGTTGGGGCCTAGGTCCACAACTAAAGTAAAGATAAAGATCCTCAATAAAAGACCTGACACTGACGAGTGGTTTCAAGTAACCACTGGAGTCTCAGGGAAAAACAATAATTGGCTGTTAATGGTAGAGCAGGCAGCAAATGCAACTAAAGCCGACTGTGTTGTGTGTATGGGCCCCCGCCCCTTACTACAAATAGCTCCTGCACCTATTCCAGCTGAATGCCTGTTGACTGTCATGAGCAAGACAGTTCCAGGAGCAAATTGCAGTTATTGGGACGGTATCTTTCCAGTAACAAAAGGCGTAAGAATCAAACCTCTATTCTCTAAACATGTAGCACCAGGAAACTTCTCATGTATTAACCTGACCGGTAGGGGACCTCGTTTAGGTAGCCTTGCAGAGATAGCATGTCCAGTTACACTTCCTGTTTTTACACCCTTCACCCCAGTGTCTCGGCTGACATATGGTGGTGGTGTGGGATGAGAGATTATTTGACAAATTGCCTAAAGGTAATACAGGATTGTGTGCATTGGTAACCCTATTGCTACCAGTAAATGTGTACCCCATATCAGCTGACGCCTGTATACACAAATAACCAGTACAATGTCCAGTGAGTGGAGACAGAAACGCTCCTCCGCCTGAAACTGATCCTACATATATAGATGCTATAGGAGTTCCTCGCGCACTGACCCGAGTACAAGATAGCAGATCAGGTGGCTGCAGGGTTTGAGTCCCTGTTCTGTTGGTGGTGCACGATTAACAAAAGCGTAGACCGAATCAATTACATCCATTATAACGTGCACAGAAATTGGGCAATTGGACACAGAGTGGGTTTGAGGCTGTTCATGGACAGCTTTCCTCTACGTCACTGATGGCATTCCAGAACCGCATAGCTCTTGATATGTTGCTTGCAGAGAAAGGAGGGGTGTGCTATGTTCAGAGAGCAATGCTGCACCTTCATTCCTAACAACACTGCAGCGGATGGCAGTCTCACCAAGGCCATAGAAGGGTTGAAAACTCTGAATGGTAAGATGAAAGATCAATCTGGTGTAGACGCCACTATGTGGGATTCTTGGTTGGATGCTTTTGGGAAATACCGAACCTTGGTGTCCTCAATTCTAATATCTCTAGCAGTCTTTGCTGCAATATTGACCTTATGTGGATGTTGTTGTATTCCGTGCCTGCGTTCTTTGTCTACTTCTCATCACCACAGCAATTGCACCTATGGAGGACCGCTTAACTCAGATGTATCCACTTCTGCAACAAAACCAAGATGACGATGAAGACACAGATGACGAATCAGAATATTGGCCTGATTTGTTCCCTGATCCAGGTGACTATGAGTCGCCCCTGTAAGTAATCTAACACACACTCTGAGTGTAAACATTTTGCCAGACTCATAAAATGATCTTGCAGTCGAAAATCTAGCGAAGAGACTGATTGAGTGATATGAGAATTTGAGAACAAAATGTGATAAACAGGAGGAATGTTAGAATAAAAATGTACATAAGTTATCCCATTTATGTTTTGTTCTTAGTAGCCTTTAAAGTACACAGCAATGCTGTGTGTATATGTGTTATTAAACTTGTGTCTGTGAGATTAACAGGAACGCACCCTGCCATACCGACAGGGCAGGCTGACACCACACCAGATGGTCTCATGAGTTGTGGCTGCCATCAAGGCCGCTCTCACGAGATAGACCTGACAACATCACTTTGTTTCTTTTCTTATTGTAGTAGTATATACTTCCCCCACCCTTTAGAAAACTATGTAACAGGGAATCTCCTAAACTGAATAAAAAAGAGGAGGCTGCATGGATGCACTTCAGAGTGAGTAGGAGATGTAACTGAATGCATCTATGCTTACTCTCCTCGAGTAAAACTTAAGTTAATGCCTTTGTCTTTCTTTCCTTGTATATGATTTAAATGTTCTAGGTATCTTGAACCTGACACATACCCCTCCTTGAACCGCCACCTTAACGTGGTGGAGGGGTTTGAGTACCCGAATGACCCTGGGAGCTATGTTGCCTGGGGCTGTATGCCCCTGGTAGGGTCACCCATGGCAAACAGGTCCAGGGTGACGGGTCAGACCAAGAGCGGTTCAGAAGACCCTTATGGATTATTTAAAGTCAAGGCCAGTTACGCCGCCCGGATTGGCGCTACCGGGGCCCCACCCTGAGCCAGGCCTGGGGTGGGTGCCCGACAGCGAGCGCCTGGTGGCCGGGCCTTTCCCCACGGGCCCGGCCGGGCACAGCCCAAGGAGCGACGTGGGGCCGCCTCCCGTGGACCCACCACCCGCAGGAGGATCCGTAAGGGGCCGGTGCAGAGAGATCTGGGCGGCAGTCAAGGCAGGGGCCGGCGACCAGATCTCCGGACACAGAAACTGGCTCTAGGGACATGGAATGTCACCGCTGGGGAAGGAGCCTGAGCTTGTGCGGGAGGTTGAGCGTTACCGGCTAGATATAGTCGGCCTCGCCTCCACGCACAGCCTGGGCTCTGGAACCCGCCTCCTCGAGAGGGGCTGACGCCCATTTCTCTGGCGTTGCCGGGCGGGAGAGGCGGCGGGCTGGTGTGGGCCTGCTCATAGCCCCACAGCTCAGCCGCCACGTGTTGGAGTTTACCCCAGTGAACGAGAGGGTCGCCCCTCAGCCTCCGGTGGGGACAGGTCTCTCACTGTTGTGGCGGCTCACGGGCCGAACAGCAGTGCAGAGTACCAGGCCTTCTTGGAGTCCCTGGGAGGGTACTAGACAGTGCACCACCCGGGACTCCGTTGTTCTACTGGGGACTTCAACGCCCACGTGGGCAATGACAGTGACACCTGGAGAGGGGTAATCGGAAGGAACGGCCCCTGATCTGAACCCGAGCGGTGTTCAGTTGTTGGACTTCTGTGCTTGTTACAGTTTGTCCATAACTAACACCATGTTCAAGCACAAGGGTGTCCATCAGTGCACGTGGCACCAGGACACCCCTAGGCCGGAGGTCGATGATCGACTTTGTTGTCGATCATCTGACCTCCGGCCGCGTCTTGGACACTGGGTGAAGAGAGGGGCAGAGCTGTCAACCGATCACCACCTGGTGGTGAGTTGGATCCGCTGGCGGGGAGGAAGCGGACAGACTTGGCAGGCCCAAGCGTATCGTGAGGGTCTGCTGGGAACGCCTGGCGGAGCCCTCTGTCAGCAGGGTCTACAACTCACACCTCCGGGAGAGCTTCTCCCAGATCCCGGGGAGGTTGGGGACATTGAGTCCGAGTGGACCATGTTTTCCACCTCCATTGTCGGCGCGGCGGCTCGTAGCTGTGGTCGCAAGGTTTCTGGTGCCTGTCGCGCGGCAATCCCCGAACACGGTGGTGGACTCCGAAGTAAGGGATGCCGTCAGGCTGAAGAAGGAGTCCCATCGGGCCTTGTTGGCTCGTGGGACTCCCGAGGCAGCTGACAGGTACCGGCAGGCTAAGCGTGCTGCAGCCCGTGCGGTCACAGAGGCAAAACTCAGGCCTGGGAGAGGTTCGGAGAGGCCATGGAGGAGGACTATCGGTCGGCCTCAAAGAAATTCTGGCAAACCGTCCGACGGCTCAGGAGGGGGAAGCAGTACTTCACCAACACCTTGTACGGTGCGGGTGGAGAGCTGTTGACCTCGACTGGGGATGTTGTCGGACGGTGGAAGGAATACTTTGAGGATCTCCTCAATCCCGCTGTCACGTCTTCCGAAGAGGAAGCGGAGGCTGGGGACCCGGAGGCGGACTCATCCATCACCCTGGCCGAAGTCACTGAGGTTGTTGGCAAGCTCCTTGGTGGCAAGGCTTCGGGGGTGGATGAAATCCGTCCTGAGTATCTTAAGTCTCTGGATGTTGTGGGACTGTCTTGGCTGACACGTCTCTGCAACATCGCGTGGCGGTCTGGGACAGTGCCTCTGGACTGGCAGACCGGGGTGGTGGTCCCTCTGTATAAGAAGGGGGACCGGAGGGTGTGTTCCAACCACAGAGGGATCACACTTCTCAGCCTCCCCGGTAAGGTCTATTCCAGGGTACTGGAGAGGAGAATTCGTCCGATAGTCGAACCTCGGATTCAGGAGGAGCAGAATGGTTTTCGTCCCGGTCGTGGAACACTGGACCAGCTCTATACTCTCCATCGGGTGCTCGAGGGTTCATGGGAGTTTGCCCAACCAGTCCACAAGTGCTTTGTGGATCTGGAGAAGGCATTCGACCGTGTGCCCCGGGGCGCTTTGTGGGGAGTGCTCTGGGAGTATGGGGTCCGGGGCCCTTTGCTAAGGGCTGTCCGGTCCCTGTATAACCGGAGCAGGAGCTGTGTTCGCATTGCCGGCAGTAAGTCAGACCTGTTCCCGGTGCATGTTGGACTCCGCCAGGGCTGCCCTTTGTCACCGGTTCTGTTCATAATTTATATGGACAGAATTTCTAGGCGCAGTCAGGGGCCGGAGGGTGTCCGGTTTGGGAACCACAGGATCTCATCTCTGCTGTTTGCAGATGATGTCGTTCTGATGGCTTCTTCAAACCAGGACCTGCAGCTTGCACTGGGACAGTTTGCAGCCGAGTGTGAAGCAGCTGGGATGAGAATCAGCTCTTCCAAATCTGAGGCCATGGTTCTTGACCGGAAAAAGGTGGTTTGCTCTCTTCGCGTGGGTGGGGAGTCCTTGCCCCAAGTGGAGGAGTTTAAGTATCTCGGGTCTTGTTCACGAGTGAGGGACGGATGGAGCGTGAGATTGACAGGCGGATCGGTGCAGCGCCTGCAGTGATGCGGGCGCTGTATCGGACCGTTGTGGTAAAGAAGGAGCTGAGTCGAAGACAAAGCTCTCGATTTACGGTCAATCTACGCTCCTGCCCTCACCTATGGTCATGAGCTTTGGGTAGTGACCGAAAGGACAAGATCGCGGATACAAGCGGCCGAAATGGGCTTCCTCCTCCCGAGTGGCTGGGCGCTCCTTAGAGATAGGGTGAGGAGCTCAGTCACACGGGGAGCTCGAGTAGAGCCGCTGCTCCTCCACGCCGAGAGGAGCCAGCTGAGGTGGCTAGGGCATCTGATCCGGATGCCTCCTGGACGCCTCCCTCGGGAGGTGTTCTGGGCATGTCCCACCGGGAGGCGGCCCCGGGGAAGACCCAGGACACGCTGGAGGGACTATGTCTCTCGGCTGGCCTGGGAACGCCTCGGGATCCCCCCGGAGGAGCTGGAGGAAGTGTCTGGGGCGAAGGAAGTCTGGGAGTCCCTGCTTAGACTGCTGCCCCCGCGACCCGGCCCCGGATAAGCGGAAGAAGATGGATGGATGGATGGATACCGTACATACTTATCAAACTGTAAATCCACTTTTGTACTTACACTTATTTTAGCTTTTATACTTATATCCACTTTGTACTTCATTTAACTTAGCTGTATTACAGTGTATTATATTTTGATTTGCTAAGTACTTCTATTGCTGTGTGCACTGACGTGATAGTGAGCAGCTGTAACGAAAGAGTTTCCCCTCGGGGGTCAATAAAGTATTTCTGATTCTGATTCTGATAAACTGGAAAGGCAGCATAATTATAAAAACGTTTTTTTTCCAAATGCTGCCAACAAAAATGCTTATCACAAGTTTCAAGAACCCAGAGTGATGTCTCCAAATTTCTTGTTATGTGTAATGCAAAGTCCAAATCCTGAAAATATTTAATTTACAATGAAATCAAATAAAGAGAAGCAGCAAGTGCTCACAGCCAAGCAGCTAGAACGAGCAAACGTTTAGCAGTTTGCTCTGTAAATGACTTCAGCGATGAATTACTAGAAAGATAGTTGTCGATCCCATGACTGCCATCAGTCAAAATGGAGCTCATGGGACTCTTCAGAGTGACATGACTGTCAGATGTATATTGGGATCGCGTGTCAAGCTCTATTCTGACGTGAAAGAGGAACAGCACATATACATCGCCACAGCAGGAACCATCTGCGATTCAACTGCTTGGAAGGCAGCTATGCTCACCACTATACCACCATCGCTGCGAAAGACGTGCAAATTCCACCTGTTGAATCTTTTTTGATAAGTCAATGACGGTACAAGGACTGTCATGTTGGTGTGTGTCTCGGGGCTGAGGATTGAAGGAGCTTGATTACATGTGACATGTCACTACAGTTTGGTGGCTTGAAAGTAGGGCCTCACACATGCAATATCCAAATAACAAACCGTGGGTAACAAAGGACATCAAAGACATCCTGAATGCCAAGAGGAGGGCCTTTACCGATGGTAATAGGGAGGAGGTGAGGGCAATCCAGGCTGACCTGAAGGTGAAGATCAGGGAGGCCAAGGAGAAGTACAGGAGGAAGCTGGAGTGGAAACTCTAGCAGAACAACATGAGAGAGGTCTGGAGCATCATGAAGAGCATCACTGGCTTCAGACCGACTGGCAGCAGAGGAGTTGAAGGCAGCTTGGACAGGGCCAACGAACTTAATCTATTCATTAACAGATTCGACACACCGGCTCCTCCTCATCCCCCCTCTAACTCAGCTGCTGTCTGCCCTCAGACTCCTCTGAGTCCACTGCTCCCCCCTCCTCCATCTTCCTGGGAGAGTCCTACTCCCCCCTTAACTGGCTCTCAGCTAGACGGAACTGTCAACACAATCCGCCAGCTCTGCTTGGGAGAAGCTGGCAGCGATGCAGGTGGATGCACCCTCGAGTCCTGGATTGTTGACTACCTGACTGGCACACCACAGCATGTGCGTCTGCAGCACTGGGGCCCCTCAGGGGACAAGCATGAACCCACGTGGTCAGAAACAAAGGAACATGTGAAGCGGGAGTTTTAAAGTTACTCTCCGCCGTGTGTGGTTGTGTTTAAGTCAAAACTAGAGGTGTATGTGTATGATCTGTTTAGGATAGCGGTGCCAAGCTAAAAGGAGTTAGTTAGCATGCAAAGACTCTGTCTGTGTGGAGCATAACACAAACTAACATCAACTTAGCGGTGGCTGAGAACTACGGTTACAGGAATAACCTCACGTTAACCATGGAGAAGTTCACGACAATAAAACCTCAATGAAAATACATCAGAAACGTCACATGTACAAAAGTTAAAGAGTCCTTTGCTTAGCTATATACACTGTTGGGGCTAAACTTTGTTGCAGAGATCTAGCAGGTAGTCGTGTTGCTGCAGTACGATTAAAGACCTCGGTTGTGCTGCGTGCAGATTACAGGGCGAAGAGCTCAGGTTTCCTACGTGGAGTTGCTTTAACAGGCAACATGGGTACACTCATTACAGAAGCAGGGTTTACACCAGTGAAAATGTCATCACGTTGCTGGCAGGATTCGAACCTGCGCGGGGAGACCCCAATGGATTTCTAGTCCATCGCCTTAACCACTCAGCCACAACAACATGGTCAGGGTAACGGCCCTCTCCAGACTGACGACTACCCCCCTCCCCCGCCTGCAACCTCTGCTGTGTGCCTGACTTCTGACCAGGTGAGAGGACAACTGATAAAACTCTACTCAAACAAGGCTGCAGGCTCCGATGGCGTTTGCCCCGGGGTGCTAAAAGCCTGTGCTCCACAGCTATGTGGAGTCGTTCACCATGTCTTCAGTCACATGGACAATAAACTGGACTGGGCTAAGAACACTCAAGCTCTTTACAGGAAGGGCCAGAGCCGCCTCTATTTTCTGAGGAGGCTGAGGTCCTTCAACATCTGCCGGACAATGCTGAGGATGTTTTATGAGTCTGTGTTGGCCAGTGCTATCCTGTATGCTGTTGCATGCTGGGGCAGCAGGTTGAGGGTAGCGGACGCTAACAGGCTCAGCAAACTGCTCCGTAAGGCCTGTGACATTGTGGGGGTGGAGCTGGACTCTGTCGGTGGTGTCAGAGAGGAGGATGCTGGCCAAACTGCATGCCATCTTGGACAATGTCTCCCACCCACTCCATGACGTGCTGGTCAAACAAAGGAGTACCTTCAGCGGAAGACTCATCCCCCCAAAATGCACCACAGAGCACCACAGGAAGTCATTCTTGCCTGTGGCCATCAAACTCTTTAACTCCTCCCTCTAACATCACTGCAATACTGGAAATATTGTGCAATATTCTCAGTTTAACACTCCTGTGCAATATACTCTGTTTTCAGTTTAATATTCCCTATTTATTGATATTTATTCATACTTATATTACTGCTGTGCAATATCCACCATCTAATAATCTGGTTAATCTGCTACACTTAACTTGAAAGTACTCATTATTGCACTATTACTTATTACTTATATTATTACATTGTATCATACCGTACATACTTATCAAACTGTAAATCCACTTTTGTACTTACACTTATTTTAGCTTTTATACTTATATCCACTTTGTACTTCATTTAACTTAGCTGTATTACAGTGTATTATATTTTGATTTGCTAAGTACTTCTATTGCTGTGTGCACTGACGTGATAGTGAGCAGCTGTAACGAAAGAGTTTCCCCTCGGGGGTCAATAAAGTATTTCTGATTCTGATTCTGATAAACTGGAAAGGCAGCATAATTATAAAAAGGTTTTTTTTTCCAAATGCTGCCAACAAAAATGCTTATCACAAGTTTCAAGAACCCAGAGTGATGTCTCCAAATTTCTTGTTATGTGTAATGCAAAGTCCAAATCCTGAAAATATTTAATTTACAATGAAATCAAATAAAGAGAAGCAGCAAGTGCTCACAGCCAAGCAGCTAGAACGAGCAAACGTTTAGCAGTTTGCTCTGTAAATGACTTCAGCGATGAATTACTAGAAAGATAGTTGTCGATCCCATGACCGCCACCAGTCAAAATGGAGCTCATGGGACTCTTCAGAGTGACATGACTGTCAGATGTATATTGGGATCGCGTGTCAAGCTCTATTCTGACGTGAAAGAGGAACAGCACATATACGCCGCAGCAGGAACCATCTGCGATGGCGAATCAACCCAGGTCAACTGCTTGGAAGGCAGCTATGCTC
>JAPFEX010000119.1:0-10080 GCA_027580175.1 Siniperca scherzeri | reverse complement strand
GAAGAAACTCAGTCGCCAGTGTCTAAAGGTACTGCAAAGAAAGAAATACAAAAGGACAAAGTAGATTCTTTGAAAAGAAAACATTTGACAAGAAACCAGAGATACAGGAACTAACTCGTGAAAAAGACATTGCAGAAAAAGAATTACTGGAGGAAGACACTCCTGAAAAATGTATTATAACTGATGAACATGTTAAAGAAGGTGTAGAACTAACTGACAAATTACAAAAGCCACAGAAAGTTTATAAAAAGAAAATACAACCATCCAAACATAAAGAACAGACTGTACAAAAAACAGGAGACATAGAATTTGATGACTTTCAGTTGAGGGCAGTCATGGAAAAGACCAAGACATGAAACAAGAAGAACAGGGAAGGAAGGAAGGAAGGGCCTCGGTTAAACCACTGATAGAGTTAACCAAAGGAAAGTCATCATCTGAAAAACTGCCAAAGTCAACCAGGGAGCTTCTGCCTGAATCCATTTTGTCCAAAGTAGTTACACTTAAAGACAAACTGGTCAAAGTCAGTCCTATGGAAGGAACAACTGAGGTGAAACCCAATAGAGAGACATCAGTTACTCCTGCAATAGAAGTCAAACATCCAGAATCACTGTCAGAGAGAGAAACCATAACTGATAATACCCATCAAAACCTGAAAATATTATCAAAGGGCAGGACTCTAAAAGATGTAGCTCAGAAAGTGAGATGGCAGACAGTGGTTGAAGATGAGGACCAATTCAAGGCAACTACTGTTAAAGACAAACATGTCCAAGTTAGTCCAAAAGAAAAGACAAAACCAAAGTACAGGTAGTTATTGAAGAAAATATTTTGATTCATAATTTTGTCCTCAGAAAAAGTTTCAAAACTGACTGAAAGAAAATGTGTTGATTTAAATGTAATAATTATCAAATTGAAGCTGAAGATATCAACGAAGTATTTATTTAGTGAGTGTTTTATCTGGAAAGATGTTTTACAAAATTATTCTTTCAGACTGATTAATTCACATCCTCAGTATAACCCATGAATATCACGGTATCACTGCAGCTGGTTTAACCACATGCTGTATTAGTAGGATTCATTTTATGAGTTGGAAAAAGCATTTCAGCACTTAAAAACTTTGTTAGTAGTGAAGTCTGTCTTTAGTCATGGTTCAGTAGTGATGTCTGCTTAAAAGTGGAGAAAAAACAAACTTCTCTTATGAGTTCAGGCCGAAAAATCAGAAGGAACATAGTTTGTAGTTTTTTTCATATTGTGTAATTATTGAACACTGATGTTTAAGTTTTCCGCTTTCAACTTTTTATCTTTAGTACTGAAACATGTCTGTTGCCATGGTTCAGCAGTGATGCCTGTCTGTTGCCATGGTTACTGAGCTCAGAGAGGGAAGTGAAACACCGAAGATCAGTTTCATCCAGTCTGAGGAAGACTACCTGAACCAGCAGCCTCCTCTGCTGCAACTAACAGGGTGGAGTTTATTTCCTCTTTTTATGAACTTTTTTCATATTGTCTCTCTGTCTCCTCCTCCAGTGGGTCGAGTCGTCCCCACCCTGACGGTGCTGCCCCCCTCCAGCGAGGAGCTGCAGCAGGGCAAGGCCACGCTCATGTGCCTGGCCAACAAGGGCTTCCCCTCAGACTGGAGTCTGGCCTGGAAGGTGGACGGCAGCAGCAGCAGCAGCAGCAGCAGCTGGGAGGAGAGCAGGAGCCCCGGGGTGCTGGAGAAGGACGGCCACTACAGCTGGAGCAGCACCCTGAGGCTCCCTGCAGACCAGTGGAGGAAGGTGGGCTCTGTGACCTGTGAGGCCACCCAGGGCTCCCAGACTCCGCTCTCAGAGACGCTGAGGAGAGACCAGTGTCCCCAGTCCTGACCTGACTCACTGGGACTCTGCTACTGGTTTAACTCTGATACTGCTCTCACTCTGCACTCTGCAACTGTCTCTCTCTTTTATTTGACATGTTTCAATAACAATATTTACTAGCTTGTTGCAATGTTTCAATATTATTTCAGTGTTTCCAGATAATAAAGACGTTTTCATCAAATCAGTTGGTTTAATTTTTTTATATCAAAGTGGCTGAATGAGTTTCTCTAAATGGTAACACTGTCTGTATGAAATCCAGAGAAAAACTGAGCTCACAAAAATGTTGTAAATTCTCCATGATGACTTTAGAAAGAATGAGTAACATTACATAATGTATAGCCATACATACTGTATATTAAGAGACTTTATACAGTCAGACAAAACTCGTCACTATTGTTTGATTAGTCCAAACCAGTGATGGTTGTAGTATAAGGCCAATTTTTTTTTATCATAATCGATATGAATGTCTTCATGACTGAAACTATTTTCTGCTATAGTCATTACAGATTTGTCTGTAATAATAAACCTTTGGAACTAAATCCTGTGGTGGGAACACTTTAATCATCGAATCATCTCTTTTAAATAAGTATGAAAAATATTTTAAACATCTGAAATAAAAAGCAGTATGTCATCAGCATATAAAGGCAGCACGAAGTGTGTTAGTATGGAGTCAGGCCACCACGAGCCTCCAGACCAGCTTCAGTGCTCCTTGCCAAGTCTGTGGAGCTCTACTGGAGGGATGAACACCTCCTCCACAAGATGTTCCCTCAGTTATATATACAACCTTTATTAATCAGGTCATCTGACTGAGATCAGACAAACCTGACTACAGCAGGTAGAGAGAAACACAAACAAAAGGACATATAGCATCAGAGACAGTCACAGACATCACTACACAGATCTGAAGATGAGAGTTTATATTATATCATTTAGTCTTATGAAGATGGTGGTGGAGGCGTTGTCTTAAAACTGGGTGTAACTGGGTTGAGATCTGGTGACTGTAAAGGCCAAAGCATTTCATTGAATTCCATTATATATAATATAAACATCATATTATATTCCTATATTTTAACTTTGAACTATCTATTTATTCATTTTAGAACTAACAATATAAAAAAGACTGATTATTCTATATTCTCTGTAAAGGTTTCACTTTACCTCAAACTTTCTTGGGGTGAATTCGGGCTGCAGAGGGAGGAGGACTCAAACTCAATCGAGGCGCACAGGACAGTTCAGTAGTTTATTGAAAAAGTGGAGATGAAAACCTTACTGGCAGGATAGCAAGTCCGAACAGAATTAACTGAGGAACAGGTGAACAGGAATGTGGCAGGAAAGGGGTTCAGGCAAATAGGCAGGCAGGCACAGATCAGGGTTCAGGTAAAGACTGCAGGTTGCAGGTTGCAGATGCAGGGAGGCAAAGGCATGAAGCAACATAGCAACACTGACAGCACTGACGGGGGAAGAGCCAGGTATTAGTACTGACAGGGTGATTGGAGAAAGGAGACACAGGTGAGCAGGTGGGAGTCAGGTGACTGGGTCAGGTGGGAAAGTCTCAGGCCTTGTTCAGACTGCCAGCCCAAATCTGTTTTTTGGCAGATTGTATCCAGATTGATTTCAGAAAGTCTGGACAGCAAAAAATGAAATGCGATTTTGCGAATACTGATCCGAGCCACATTTGGAGGTGGTTTGAAATGCGATTCCAATCGGATTTCTACAGATGAGCCTCAGTCTGGACGCTGTGGCCGATCAAAGTGGATTTCAAAGTGTGTTTTGCGTCACTTACACCGTGACACACGACGACGTCAAATCCAGAGTGACGGAAGTGCGTCAGAGCGGCTCATGGATGATCTTATAATACATCCATGGAGCAGCAGAGCAGAATCCATGCTGCGCGCTGTCAAGTGCGACGAAGGAGTTCTGACTTGCGGCACGCGTACTGACAAAAACTAGGAAATGAGATCCATCCATCCAAGTCTCTCCAGGTGATCCAGAATCCTGCGGCACGCGTACTGACAAGAACTAGGAAAAGAGATCCTATTTCTCCAATATTAGCTTCTCTGCACTGGCTCCCTGGAAAATCCAGAATAGAATTTAAAATCCTTCTCCTCACCTACAAAGCTGCTACAATAATTACTATAGTCTTATTATTATCATCATTATTCCTATCACTATCATTCCTATTATTATTACTTTATTAATATTAATATTACCAGTATCATTACATTATTATTATTTTAAAATATATAGGTGGAATTTGCATTGTGTTACTGTATGCTCTCCCTCCTTCTCGCCCTCTCCCTCTCCTCCTCTCTCTCTCTCTCGGATGGCCGCCCATCCTGTTCTGCTCGAGGTTTCTGCCTCTTAAAGGAAGTTTTTCATTGCCACTGTCACCAAGTGCTTGCTCATGGTGGGATTTGTTGGGTCTCTGTAAATAATATTATAAAGAGTACGGTCTAGACCTGCTCTATAGGAAAAATGCAATGAGATAACTTCTGTTATGAATTGGTGCTATATAAATACAATTTTATTGAATTGAACATGATAAATCATCTCTGTGTGTGTGTGTGTGTGTGTGTGTGTGTGTGTGTCCTCAGTGAACTGTATCAGTCTCTGCAGTAGCTTCCAGCTGCAACAGGCAGTTCAGTTTCTGTTCAGTCTGACTGAGGGAGGTTTTTGTACGACGCTTTTTCACTGTGTGAACACATACTGACTGTTGATCTTGTGTTCACCCTGACAGTAGTAAACTGCTGCATCTTCAGCCTGGACTCCACTGATGGTCAGAGTGAAGTCTGTCTTTGATCCACTTCCTGAAAAACGACTTGGACTCCCTGATGTTCGCTGATCAGCCAAGTAAATTAAAGTTTAGGAGTTTCTCCATCTCTCTGTTGGTACCAGGCTAAAACATCTTTTGTTTTGTTTCTTGCAACTGTTACCCACTGACTGTGTTTGCAGCTGATGGAGACGGAGCCTCCCAGAGCAGAGCTCACTGCTCCAGGCTGAGTCACTGTGACCTGGCCTCTGGACTCTGAGGATACAGAGACAAAAACATAAAGCATGGTTTCGTCTGCTTCATTTCAGAGGGACGGATGTTCACGGAGGAGAGGAGTTTGATTCTCTGGACTTTACCTGTGAAGCAGCAGCAGAGGAGAGTCCAGATGAGGACGGAGAGCAAAGTCATGTTTTTGATGAGGAGGATTTCTGTGGCTTCTGTTGTCATGAAGGACAGCTGTCAGTCATCCAGTGTTCAACTCTCAGGACTATAAACTCTCCCAGAGCACTGGAGCATGGTGCTGCTGATGCAAAGTGGCTCTCTATGGAAATGCTCTGACTGACTCCAGCAGGGACTTGGATTACTCTGACGATGCTGTTTCTCAATGGATCAATACATTTACCAGAGTATTGATTAATAATGTGTCAGTGATCATTTTCATGTGGATTGGTTTTGATGACTGCAGATACATTTTTATTACGAGTGTCATGTTTTTGGTTTAGTTGAAAAATAAAGAATAATAATTAAAATTTCACATTTACATAAAGGTAAAAACATTTGTTAAAATGTGATTAATTCTGAAAATTGTGTCCCTGTTTGATCAATATAATATGAAATAGTTAATTACTTTAAAAACATGGAGTGTTGATGTTGAGTTTGTTGTATTCAAAGTCAGAGAGCCGTGTCTCTCTGCAGTGAGAGGTTTTTGTACGACGACTCAATCAGTTTGTATCACTGTGGTACACGTTCGGTGGAGGAACCAGACTGGATGTTAACTGTAAGTACCTTTAACTTCTACATGAACTCAAACTGAATATTTATTCAGTTTTTTACTTAATAAAAACAAGCTTTACGTGAATATTTTGGCTGATAGTTGAAATGTAATATTATTGCAGTGACCATTACTTCACTGTAATGCAGGCAGAAATCTGTCTGATGGAGAAACTCTTTAGTTACACTTCAAATTTTCATTTTGACAATTTGTACTTTCTTATCATTTTAAAAGTACAGGTAGTTATTGAAGAAAATATTTCGATTCATAATTTCTTCCTCAGAAAAAGTTTCAAAACTGACAAAGAAATTTTTAAAAATTGATTTAAATGTAATAATTATCAAATTTAAGCTGAAGATATCAACCAAGTATTTATTTAGTGAGTGTTTTATCTGGAAACATTGCAAGTGTTTTACAAAATCTTCCTCCCAGACTGATTAATTCACATCCTCAGTATAACCCATGAATAACACGGTATCACTGCAGCTGGTTTAACCACATGCTGTATTAGTAGGATTCATTTTATGAGTTGGAAAAAGCATTTCAGCACTTAAAAAGTTTGTTAGTAGTGAAGTCTGCCTTTAGTCATGGTTCAGTAGTGATGTCTGCTTAAAAGTGGAGAAAAAACAAACGTCTCTTATGAGTTCGGGCCGAAAAATCAGAAAGAACATAGTTTGTAGTTTTTTTCATATTGTGTAATTATTGAACACTGATGTTTAAGTTTGTTAATTAAACTAAAAAAAAGAGTTTCCCGCTTTCAACTTTTTATCTTTAGTACTGAAACATGTCTGTTGCCATGGTTCAGCAGTGATGCCTGTCTGTTGCCATGGTTACTGAGCTCAGAGAGGGAAGTGAAACACTGAAGACCAGTTTCAACCAATCTGAGGAAGACTACCTGAACCAGCAGCCTCCTCTGCTGCAACCAACAGGGTGGACTTTATTTCCTCTTTGTATGAACTTTTTTCATATTGTCTCTCTGTCTCCTCCTCCAGTGGGTCGAGTCGTCCCCACCCTGACGGTGCTGCCCCCCTCCAACGAGGAGCTGCAGCAGGGGAAGGCCACGCTCATGTGCCTGGCCAACAAGGGCTTCCCCTCAGACTGGAGTCTGGCCTGGAAGGTGGACGGCAGCAGCAGCAGCAGCAGCTGGGAGGAGAGCAGGAGCCCCGGGGTGCTGGAGAAGGATGGCCACTACAGCTGGAGCAGCACCCTAAGGCTCCCTGCAGACCAGTGGAGGAAGGTGTGCTCTGTGACCTGTGAGGCCACCCAGGGCTCCCAGACTCCGCTCTCAGAGACGCTGAGGAGAGACCAGTGTCCCCAGTCCTGACCTGACTCACTGGGACTCTGCTACTGGTTTAACTCTGATACTGCTCTCACTCTGCACTCTGCAACTGTCTCTCTCTTTTATTTGACATGTTTCAATAACAATATTTACTAGCTTGTTGCAATGTTTCAATATTATTTCAGTGTTTCCAGATAATAAAGACGTTTTCATCAAATCAGTTGGTTTAATTTTTTATATCAAAGTGACTGAATGAGTTTCATTAAATGGTAACACTGACTGTATGAAATCCAGAGAAAACTGAGCTCACAAAATGTTGTAATTTCTCCATGATGACTTTAGAAAGAATGAGTAACATTACATAATGTATAGCCATAGATACTTTATATTAAGAGACTTTATACCGTCAGACAAAACTCGTCACTATTATTTGATTAGTCCAAACCAGTGATGGTTGTAGTATAAGGCCAAATTTTTTATCATAATCGATATGAATGCCTTGTTGACTGAAACTATTTTCTGCTATAGTCATTACAGATTTGTTTGTAATAATAAACCTTTGTAACAAAATCCTGTGGTAGGAACACTTTAATGAACACTCATCAAATCATCTCTTATTACTGAATTCTTTTAATGGTAAGCACTCTAATATTGTCATTGTTTTGGGTGTATCCAAAGAACATGAATTATCCTTAAAATAAAATAAGTATGAAAATATTTTAAACATCTGAAATAAAAAGCAGTATATCATCAGCATAGAAAGACACAAAAAGAATGTGATCTTCATATTTAACCCTTGAGATATTGACATACTGCTTCTGCTGAAGAGTTCAACTGCAAAGACAAATAAAAGAGATGACAAAGGAAAGAATTTTATTTTACTGATTTACATACAAAAATCATTTAGGGTTTCAACCATAAAATACATTTGTTTGCTGGAATACATTTTGTCAGTAAATCATAATATTCTCACTAAAACTCTGAAGCATTACTTTTGAGAAAGTGGCCATGTTGCTTCACAGGTTTGGTATGAGGCTGTGGAGGATGCAGATGTTGGGAAGCTGACATTCAGTAGCTTGGAAGCCAAACATATATGGAAATTTAGATGATATACAGTCAGTGGTCACAATCTATCTCAAATCAGTAGCCAACATCTGTGCCATAACATCTGTCTTTATGAAGCTCATAATGTTCTGTTTTTGTTGACTATGTCACAAATGTGTAAATTCACTTATATGTTCATTACTGAGGTCATATAAAGGTGGTGTTGTACTGGACTACATTATATTGAGAGGTGTTTCTAAGCATTTCTCCTCCCTATTTACATATATGAGGGGGGCAAACTATTGGAAACACATCTGAATATAATCAGAATCAGAATCAGAAATACTTTATTGATACCCGAGGGGAAACTCTTTTACAGCACCTCGCCTTTATGTCAGTGCACACAGGAATAGAAGTACTAGCAAAAAATATAATACACTATAGTACAGGTCAGAAAATAAATTAAGTACCAAGTGGGTATATAGTATAAAATAAAATAAGTGTGAAGTATAAAGTGGGTTTACCGGTTGATGATAATAATATGGTATAAGGCAGGGGTTCCCAAACTTTTCAGACCGTGACCCCCAATATTAGACTGCTGACGACCAGCGACCCCCCTTCTCCTCTCTCCTCTCTGAACAGATTGTGAGGATTTGCGATTTGGTTACAGACTGACAGAGCTAAAACAAAAAGGAACACAATCTCTAAGACAGGCTATTTTATTAACAAATTTTGGACAAAAACAAATACATCCCATAACTGTGAAATGCTTACAGACAGAATACGAACAAGCTGCCTGTAACACGCGTACAGCGTTGGCTGGCGCCTTGGAGCAATTATAACTTTGTATTCAGAAAAACCCTAATGTGATGGATGGGCGCCAGCGTGAGCAAAGCAGGTCCACTCTAGGTTCAATTTTGGAGATCGCCACCCGCAGATCATCTTCCACGTTAAGCCGTGACCTGTGTTTATTCTTAATGTAAGTCAGCGCGGAGAATGTCTTTTCACATAAATACGTTGAGCCAAATTGCATGAGTACATCCAACGCGGCTTTCGACAACTGTGGATATTCCAGCGCGACAGAAACCCAGAACTCATCCAGAGTCTTGCCATCAAATGCCGTCCTCAGGGTTCGATCGGTTGAAAGTTTTATCAACGCATCTTCCATATCTGACGCCAGATGAGTTGCCATGGTTACATTGAATGGTGACCTTATCCAGTCATATTGGTCGGGAGAGTCTCCTTCAGGGAAATACTTATGAAAGTGATCCAAAAGGGACTGAAGGTGAGCAGTAATAGACGCCTTGATGCTGTTAGCACTGAGTGCATTTTCCTCCATGAATTCTTCCAGTTCAGAAAACATGTCTATGCGTATAAAAAAAAAAAAAAAAGAACGTTTCCGGAAATCATCTCGCGAGTTCACTCAGGAAGACTCTTCCCTGAGGGCAGGGCTTAAGTAATACAGAGTAGCTTAAATTTCTTTGTTCTCAGACCATTTTCACAATTGAGAGTGACTTCCAGATGGGAGTCGAAACGTCTTGATTCTGAAAACAGTGTCCAGATGACTACGACTGAAACCCTTTCTTATTAACGTTATAATGAGACAGAGGATATTGCACAGCAGTAATAGAGGTATGAGTAATATCAATATCAATAAATAGGGAATTTTAAACTAAAATATTGCACAGGAGTATTACACAGAATATTGCACAATTATGTCAAGTATTGCAGAGATGTAATGATCAATGTCCAGTTTAATGACTTAGGGTCATACAGACTACCTTTAGAGGGAGGAGTTAAAGAGTTTGATGGCTACAGGCAGGAATGACTTCCTGTGGCGCTCTGTGGTACTTTTGGGGGGATGAGTCTTCCGCTGAAGGTGCTCCTTTGTTTGACCAGCACGTCATGGAGTGGGTGGGAGACACTGTCCAAGATGACATGTAGATTGGCCAGCATCCTCCTCTCTGACACCACCACCAGATAGTCCAGCTCCACCCCCACAATGTCACTGGTCAGTTTGTTGAGTCTGTTAGCGTCTGTTACCCTCAGCCTGCTGCCCCAGCATGCAACAGCATACAGGATAGCACTGGCCACCACAGACTCATAAAACATCTTCAGCATTGTCCGGCAGATGTTGAAGGACCTC
>JAPFEX010000118.1:0-10261 GCA_027580175.1 Siniperca scherzeri | reverse complement strand
ATCAGGTTTTTCATGATTGGTCTGAGTTAAGTAAGAATTTGCCATGGTACTACAGTGTCCGCATCTTTGCACATTTGCTCATCTATGTGTGTAATGAAGATTTCATCTTTCCCTGTGGGTCCATTCTGGGATAATGGGTTTCCGTGCTCTGTGTCTGTGACTGACAATATGACATTCTGTCCTGCTATGACACCTACCATTCGCCTGATCATTGACTGGATCATGGGACTCACACAGCACGTAGCTAGCATCAGTACCACCAACACAATTCCCACAATAGATCCTACTTTGGTCAATATTGTTCTCCATGACTGCGACATCAACCAGTCCCACCTAGACGTTGCTTTTTTGCTCCTTGAGTGATTGTCATGTATTCGTCTCTCAAGTTTCTTAGATGAGGATGGAACTAAAGCCATAGAAGGCCTGAGTGCATTGGAATGACTGTACAACACTCAGGTCCAATGGTGCGTGCAAACGCCCTGTTCTTCAGCTAATATTTGGTCTAAAACAAATCTATTCTGCATGGTCATGGTAGAGGTGGCACGTAACTGTGCCTTGATGCGTCTAAGGCTGTGTACTATTCATACATTTTTGCTGGTTGTACCATAGGTACCTGAGCCAATAAGAATTCTTGTGTGTCTGAGTCCATGGAAAAATGGCACCATAATCTATATCAGTTATAGTCATGATCTGGTGTACCTCTGGTACTCCAACAGGCCAGCCAGTGGCTGCTTTAGTACTATTGCGCCAAACTGAGTCCTTTCGCTCCACTCCACTGTTCTTTTTCAAACACCCACTTCTTAATCTGATTCAACACATATGATTCCCGTTCATACACACAATCGCTAGCATATTCATACATAACTTCAACATATAAGGCCTTAAAACTAACTCTCCGTGCAGACCTCTTTCTCATACACTTTCTAGACACAAAAAGAGCAGTATCCACAGGAGTTTGAACTCAAATGCCTGTCCGTTCAGACCTCACCCTGCCGTTTCTTCTGCCTCTTTGAATGAGCGGTATCCACAGGTTTTCACTCATAAAATATATCTATATTCTCAGAAATCATGACTTATTCTTAGGCCTTGTTCTCATAGCTTATAGGTTAGTATTTATTATGATTCATTCACCAATGCATGCATTTCACACAATCACGTTAAAATCGCATTGAACTCCTTTATAATTTAGATTCTTTAGGGAGAGGTTACGTACTATTTTTGACCCGGGCGAATGCACACTGCGCTCAGATACAACCAGTATTTTGCAGAGTTTAATAACAGGCTCTGCTTTGTTTTAGTGGCCACCGTTGTTCTGCGCTGCAGAATGTCGTAGAGAAAACCTCCCTCTGGGCCAGATGGAGTTAGGTCCCCCACAACAAAGTTAAAATTCTTCTTAATCAATACAAACAAACTGTAGAGTTCAATATGATATAGGTTTAATGTAACTTCAAACAGAGTACACGTTAAAACACACACATTAATTCTGTTTTGATTCTTTCAGCTGTAGTTACTTCACAAAAACGTTATTCCATTGTGTGGTTTTAATTTACAATATGAAAAGTGCATACAATGAAAAAAGTGCACACAATGGCAAGATGGCTTCCCCTTTTGCTATAATCGTAGTACATGAATAAGTTCACTTTCTGACTGAATGGTTCACTTTCAGTCAGAAAGTTATTCATGTACTACGATAATAGCAAAAGGGTATTATACTTTGTATAATATATGTATATAAGTAACTGTATAAACTGTTTTTATTTTTACTGTATTTATATGTATATTCTCTGTATGTACTGTGCAGGAGGCTACAACTTGTATGACCAAAAAAATGTACCTTGAAATAGTCGCCAATCTAATCAGGCCTGGTCCCAGAATAAAACGATTGAGGGTACATCTGAAATTAGTGGGGGAGCACTAGTAGCTACAATGCGGGCTGGCAACAGCAGTGAACAATAGTGTAGGTGTTAAGGAGCTTGAGCGTGGGCCCGATTAAGCAGATTATGCTGGAACACAGCTGCAAAAAGTGAATACAGCATGTCATTCATTTTCAGCAACAGTTAACTCTATTTCCAATGGCTCCTCAAAAGCATCATATGTCCATTTCAATTTCAATTACATTCCAGGATATATCTAATGTCCTTTCTCTCACAGAAAGAGTTATATTTCAGTCTTTGGACTAGAATAAAGCATAAAGCGCCAAGAAGCCTTGGTTTACAGTCTGCATCGTGCTTAACAACCCCTTAGTTGTTCTAAAATCATTGTAAACCCCATTCTGTTTTACATACATGCAAAAAACTGAACAAGGTTACTGAACAAGGGTAGCCAGGCGAAGCCCTAACGTTCATATACATATAATATTTCATAGTACAGTACATGGTACTACAATAAATGTGCTAGTTTCCTGTTGGCAGAACAGTAAGTGGTTAGGTTATTTACATTGCAGTATGTTGCAGTTTAACAATATAGCCATGCTATACGGCTGCATTGATCTCGATCGAATGGTGGACCCACCTCTTTGGTCCAGGCTGAAATATCTCAACAACTGTTGGGTGGATTGTCATGAAATTTGGACAAAAATGATGTTCTCCACACAATGAATTGTAAAAACTTCATTTCAAAAACACAATCATCAGGTCATAATTTTATTGTGTCCAATACTTTGGTTTATGGTTCTCCTCAGTCTGTCTCTGTCCTTTTTATCTCAGCTTTGACGGATAGCTGCCTCTCATGTTGACGTAAATACAACAATGCAAAGGGCTTGTGAGCTATCCAGAATACGCCTCTGTCTGTGTGTGTGTGTGTTTCCCAGATTAAGTGTGCGTATACAGAGCCTCGTCCATCTGTGTAAGAGTGTGCATCGATGTTTAGCTAAGGGACAAACATTTGAATTTTTACAAAAGAGCAAATCTCAATGCTCTTTAAAATTCCCCAAGAGCTCTCAGTGTACTCTCCTTCCCATCTGGCCTCTGATTCAGTAGTTCAACTGGTTCCTCCTCTTCCATTCACATTACTCTGAATCACAAACACATTGCGTAAAAAGGAGAAAGAGAGAGAAGAAAATAGGAAAATTGATCAATGGGGAGACAGGGAGAGACACAAGCTCTT
The DNA here is from genome assembly GCA_027580175.1 of Siniperca scherzeri. Lineage (NCBI taxonomy): Eukaryota > Metazoa > Chordata > Actinopteri > Centrarchiformes > Sinipercidae > Siniperca > Siniperca scherzeri. Next base: position 7,156 of record JAPFEX010000118.1, on the reverse strand, counting down.
TCTAAAGACAATGTTAAAGTAGAAGGTTGGTTTTTAATCGTCCTATCATTCCTATCCGATGAAGCAAGTAACATAACAAGTGTTGTCTGTGAATGCTGGGAGAACCACATCAAACTTGAACAATATACATCAACAGTGACATCATACATCAGCAAATGTGTTGATGATGTGGTGATCACAAAGACAATAAAATCATTCCCCAACTAAAAAGCATGGATGAATGAAGAGGTGAGGGCCATATCCAGAGGCAAAAAAGCTGCCTTTCGGTCAGGTGACAAGGAAGCATACAACACAGCTAGAGTGAGACTGAAAGCTGGCATCAAGGAGGCAAAGCAGAGGCATGTACTACGAAGCAGGATTTGGGGTTAGCAAGGTAACCCCAAACACAATGTCTTCTATGATTATCGTCATGCTATGTGGCTCGTTATGCCATACATCAGTCCAGGGAGGATACAAACATATCAGGTTTTTCATGATTGGTCTGAGTTAAGTAAGAATTTGCCATGGTACTACAGTGTCCGCATCTTTGCACATTTGCTCATCTATGTGTGTAATGAAGATTTCATCTTTCCCTGTGGGTCCATTCTGGGATAATGGGTTTCCGTGCTCTGTGTCTGTGACTGACAATATGACATTCTGTCCTGCTATGACACCTACCATTCGCCTGATCATTGACTGGATCTTGGGACTCACACAGCACGTAGCTAGCATCAGTACCACCAACACAATTCCCACAATAGATCCTACTTTGGTCAATATTGTTCTCCTTGACTGCGACATCAACCAGTCCCACCTAGACGTTGCTTTTTTGCTCCTTGAGTGATTGTCATGTATTCGTCTCTCAAGTTTCTTAGATGAGGATGGAACTAAAGCCATAGAAGGCCTGAGTGCATTGGAATGACTGTACAACACTCAGGTCCAATGGTGCGTGCAAACGCCCTGTTCTTCAGCTAATATTTGGTCTAAAACAAATCTATTCTGCATGGTCATGGTAGAGGTGGCACGTAACTGTGCCTTGATGCGTCTAAGGCTGTGTACTATTCATACATTTTTGCTGGTTGTACCATAGGTACCTGAGCCAATAAGAATTCTTGTGTGTCTGAGTCCATGGAAAAATGGCACCATAATCTATATCAGTTATAGTCATGATCTGGTGTACCTCTGGTACTCCAACAGGCCAGCCAGTGGCTGCTTTAGTACTATTGCGCCAAACTGAGTCCTTTCGCTCCACTCCACTGTTCTTTTTCAAACACCCACTTCTTAATCTGATTCAACACATATGATTCCCGTTCATACACACAATCGCTAGCATATTCATACATAACTTCAACATATAAGGCCTTAAAACTAACTCTCCGTGCAGACCTCTTTCTCATACACTTTCTAGACACAAAAAGAGCAGTATCCACAGGAGTTTGAACTCAAATGCCTGTCCGTTCAGACCTCACCCTGCCGTTTCTTCTGCCTCTTTGAATGAGCGGTATCCACAGGTTTTCACTCATAAAATATATCTATATTCTCAGAAATCATGACTTATTCTTAGGCCTTGTTCTCATAGCTTATAGGTTAGTATTTATTATGATTCATTCACCAATGCATGCATTTCACACAATCACGTTAAAATCGCATTGAACTCCTTTATAATTTAGATTCTTTAGGGAGAGGTTACGTACTATTTTTGACCCGGGCGAATGCACACTGCGCTCAGATACAACCAGTATTTTGCAGAGTTTAATAACAGGCTCTGCTTTGTTTTAGTGGCCACCGTTGTTCTGCGCTGCAGAATGTCGTAGAGAAAACCTCCCTCTGGGCCAGATGGAGTTAGGTCCCCCACAACAAAGTTAAAATTCTTCTTAATCAATACAAACAAACTGTAGAGTTCAATATGATATAGGTTTAATGTAACTTCAAACAGAGTACACGTTAAAACACACACATTAATTCTGTTTTGATTCTTTCAGCTGTAGTTACTTCACAAAAACGTTATTCCATTGTGTGGTTTTAATTTACAATATGAAAAGTGCATACAATGAAAAAAGTGCACACAATGGCAAGATGGCTTCCCCTTTTGCTATAATCGTAGTACATGAATAAGTTCACTTTCTGACTGAATGGTTCACTTTCAGTCAGAAAGTTATTCATGTACTACGATAATAGCAAAAGGGTATTATACTTTGTATAATATATGTATATAAGTAACTGTATAAACTGTTTTTATTTTTACTGTATTTATATGTATATTCTCTGTATGTACTGTGCAGGAGGCTACAACTTGTATGACCAAAAAAATGTACCTTGAAATAGTCGCCAATCTAATCAGGCCTGGTCCCAGAATAAAACGATTGAGGGTACATCTGAAATTAGTGGGGGAGCACTAGTAGCTACAATGCGGGCTGGCAACAGCAGTGAACAATAGTGTAGGTGTTAAGGAGCTTGAGCGTGGGCCCGATTAAGCAGATTATGCTGGAACACAGCTGCAAAAAGTGAATACAGCATGTCATTCATTTTCAGCAACAGTTAACTCTATTTCCAATGGCTCCTCAAAAGCATCATATGTCCATTTCAATTTCAATTACATTCCAGGATATATCTAATGTCCTTTCTCTCACAGAAAGAGTTATATTTCAGTCTTTGGACTAGAATAAAGCATAAAGCGCCAAGAAGCCTTGGTTTACAGTCTGCATCGTGCTTAACAACCCCTTAGTTGTTCTAAAATCATTGTAAACCCCATTCTGTTTTACATACATGCAAAAAACTGAACAAGGTTACTGAACAAGGGTAGCCAGGCGAAGCCCTAACGTTCATATACATATAATATTTCATAGTACAGTACATGGTACTACAATAAATGTGCTAGTTTCCTGTTGGCAGAACAGTAAGTGGTTAGGTTATTTACATTGCAGTATGTTGCAGTTTAACAATATAGCCATGCTATACGGCTGCATTGATCTCGATCGAATGGTGGACCCACCTCTTTGGTCCAGGCTGAAATATCTCAACAACTGTTGGGTGGATTGTCATGAAATTTGGACAAAAATGATGTTCTCCACACAATGAATTGTAAAAACTTCATTTCAAAAACACAATCATCAGGTCATAATTTTATTGTGTCCAATACTTTGGTTTATGGTTCTCCTCAGTCTGTCTCTGTCCTTTTTATCTCAGCTTTGACGGATAGCTGCCTCTCATGTTGACGTAAATACAACAATGCAAAGGGCTTGTGAGCTATCCAGAATACGCCTCTGTCTGTGTGTGTGTGTGTTTCCCAGATTAAGTGTGCGTATACAGAGCCTCGTCCATCTGTGTAAGAGTGTGCATCGATGTTTAGCTAAGGGACAAACATTTGAATTTTTACAAAAGAGCAAATCTCAATGCTCTTTAAAATTCCCCAAGAGCTCTCAGTGTACTCTCCTTCCCATCTGGCCTCTGATTCAGTAGTTCAACTGGTTCCTCCTCTTCCATTCACATTACTCTGAATCACAAACACATTGCGTAAAAAGGAGAAAGAGAGAGAAGAAAATAGGAAAATTGATCAATGGGGAGACAGGGAGAGACACAAGCTCTTTCTAAAGACAATGTTAAAGTAGAAGGTTGGTTTTTAATCGTCCTATCATTCCTATCCGATGAAGCAAGTAACATAACAAGTGTTGTCTGTGAATGCTGGGAGAACCACATCAAACTTGAACAATATACATCAACAGTGACATCATACATCAGCAAATGTGTTGATGATGTGGTGATCACAAAGACAATAAAATCATTCCCCAACTAAAAGCATGGATGAATGAAGAGGTGAGGGCCATATCCAGAGGCAAAAAAGCTGCCTTTCGGTCAGGTGACAAGGAAGCATACAACACAGCTAGAGTGAGACTGAAAGCTGGCATCAAGGAGGCAAAGCAGAGGCATGTACTACGAAGCAGGATTTGGGGTTAGCAAGGTAACCCCAAACACAATGTCTTCTATGATTATCGTCATGCTATGTGGCTCGTTATGCCATACATCAGTCCAGGGAGGATACAAACATATCAGGTTTTTCATGATTGGTCTGAGTTAAGTAAGAATTTGCCATGGTACTACAGTGTCCGCATCTTTGCACATTTGCTAATATTTGGTCTAAAACAAATCTATTCTGCATGGTCATGGTAGAGGTGGCACGTAACTGTGCCTTGATGCGTCTAAGGCTGTGTACTATTCATACATAACTTCAACATATAAGGCCTTAAAACTAACTCTCCGTGCAGACCTCTTTCTCATACACTTTCTAGACACAAAAGAGCAGTATCCACAGGTTTTCACTCATAAAATATATCTATATTCTCAGAAATCATGACTTATTCTTAGGCCTTGTTCTCATAGCTTATAGGTTAGTATTTATTATCATTCATTCACCAATGCATGCATTTCACACAATCACGTTAAAATCGCATTGAACTCCTTTATAATTTAGATTCTTTAGGGAGAGGTTACGTACTATTTTTGACCGGGCGAATGCACACTGCGCTCAGATACAACCAGTATTTTGCAGAGTTTAATAACAGGCTCTGCTTTGTTTTAGTGGCCACCGTTGTTCTGCGCTGCAGAATGTCGTAGAAAACCTCCTCTGGGCCAGATGGAGTTAGGTCCCCACAACAAAGTTAAAATTCTTCTTAATCAATACAAACAAACTGTAGAGTTCAATATGATATAGGTTTAATGTAACTTCAAACAGAGTACACGTTAAAACACACACATTAATTCTGTTTTGATTCTTTCAGCTGTAGTTACTTCACAAAAACGTTATTCCATTGTGTGGTTTTAATTTACAATATGAAAAGTGCATACAATGAAAAAGTGCACACAATGGCAAGATGGCTTCTTTTGCTATAATCGTAGTACATGAATAAGTTCACTTTCTGACTGAATGGTTCACTTTCAGTCAGAAAGTTATTCATGTACTACGATAATAGCAAAAGGGTATTATACTTTGTATAATATATGTATATTCTCTGTATGTACTGTGCAGGAGGCTACAACTTGTATGACCAAAAAAATGTACCTTGAAATAGTCGCCAATCTAATCAGGCCTGGTCCCAGAATAAAACGATTGAGGGTACATCTGAAATTAGTGGGGGAGCACTAGTAGCTACAATGCGGGCTGGCAACAGCAGTGAACAATAGTGTAGGTGTTAAGGAGCTTGAGCGTGGGCCCGATTAAGCAGATTATGCTGGAACACAGCTGCAAAAAGTGAATACAGCATGTCATTCATTTTCAGCAACAGTTAACTCTATTTCCAATGGCTCCTCAAAAGCATCATATGTCCATTTCAATTTCAATTACATTCCAGGATATATCTAATGTCCTTTCTCTCACAGAAAGAGTTATATTTCAGTCTTTGGACTAGAATAAAGCATAAAGCGCCAAGAAGCCTTGGTTTACAGTCTGCATCGTGCTTAACAACCCCTTAGTTGTTCTAAAATCATTGTAAACCCCATTCTGTTTTACATACATGCAAAAAACTGAACAAGGTTACTGAACAAGGTTACTGAACAAGGTTACTGAACAAGGTTACTGAACAAGGTTACTGAACAAGGTTACTGAACAAGGTTACTGAACAAGGTTACTGAACAAGGTTACTGAACAAGGTTACTGAACAAGGTTACTGAACAAGGTTACTGAACAAGGTTACTGAACAAGGTTACTGAACAAGGTTACTGAACAAGGTTACTGAACAAGGTTACTGAACAAGGTTACTGAACAAGGTTACTGAACAAGGTTACTGAACAAGGGTAGCCAGGCGAAGCCCTAACGTTCATATACATATAATATTTCATAGTACAGTACATGGTACTACAGTGTCCGCATCTTTGCACATTTGCTCATCTATGTGTGTAATGAAGATTTCATCTTTCCCTGTGGGTCCATTCTGGGATAATGGGTTTCCGTGCTCTGTGTCTGTGACTGACAATATGACATTCTGTCCTGCTATGACACCTACCATTCGCCTGATCATTGACTGGATCATGGGACTCACACAGCACGTAGCTAGCATCAGTACCACCAACACAATTCCCACAATAGATCCTACTTTGGTCAATATTGTTCTCCATGACTGCGACATCAACCAGTCCCACCTAGACGTTGCTTTTTTGCTCCTTGAGTGATTGTCATGTATTCGTCTCTCAAGTTTCTTAGATGAGGATGGAACTAAAGCCATAGAAGGCCTGAGTGCATTGGAATGACTGTACAACACTCAGGTCCAATGGTGCAAACGCCCTGTTCTTCAGCTAATATTTGGTCTAAAACAAATCTATTCTGCATGGTCATGGTAGAGGTGGCACGTAACTGTGCCTTGATGCGTCTAAGGCTGATAGTGTACTATTCATACATTTTTGCTGGTTGTACCATAGGTACCTGAGCCAATAAGAATTCTTGTGTGTCTGAGTCCATGGAAGAATGGCACCATAATCTATATCAGTTATAGTCATGATCTGGTGTACCTCTGGTACTCCAACAGGCCAGCCAGTGGCTGCTTTAGTACTATTGCGCCAAACTGAGTCCTTTCGCTCCACTCCACTGTTCTTGTTCAAACACCCACTTCTTTATCTGATTCAACACATATGATTCCCGTTCATACACACAATCGCTAGCATATTCATACATAACTTCAACATATAAGGCCTTAAAACTAACTCTCCGTGCAGACCTCTTTCCCATACACTTTCTAGACACAAAAAGAGCAGTATCCACAGGAGTTTGAACTCAAATGCCTGTCCGTTCAGACCTCACCCTGCCGTTTCTTCTGCCTCTTTGACAGGTCCACAGGTTTTCACTCATAAAATATATCTATATTCTCAGAAATCGTGACTTATTCTTAGGCCTTGTTCTCATAGCTTATAGGTTAGTATTTATTATCATTCATTCACCAATGAATGTTAAAATCGCATTGAACTCCTTTATAATTTAGATTCTTTAGGGAGAGGTTACGTACTATTTTTGACCCGGGCGAATGCACACTGCGCTCAGATACAACCAGTATTTTGCAGAGTTTAATAACAGGCTCTGCTTTGTTTTAGTGGCCACCGTTGTTCTGCGCTGCAGAATGTCGTAGAAAACCTCCTCTGGGCCAGATGGAGTTAGGTCCCCCACAACAAAGTTAAAATTCTTCTTAATCAATAC
>JAPFEX010000117.1:7500-10382 GCA_027580175.1 Siniperca scherzeri | reverse complement strand
CGGATACTGTGGTGAGGGAAACACCTCTTCTAGGTCTTAAGTTTCCTGAGAATTGTGCTTAGCACAGATCAAGCATGCTCTACAAAAATGTTTTGAATAAGAGTTAAATCCATAGGTTGTGTAATGTTGTTTTATCTGTCCCACCATCCCTCCTGTTGAGACATGTGTAACACCATGGCTCAATATTGCAACCAGTTGTGCTCCGTGTTTTACCCACAAATCCTTTTCTTTCTGTGGTGCTTGTTGTTGCATGTCTTGGAGCTTGACCGACTGGCATCCGTGACCCGCCATCGGAGGGCTCTCCGCCGCCGGCCTAGCGCCGTGTTCGGGCGGCTGGTTCCTCCGGCCATGCGGGTTCGCCTCCGTGGCCGGGAGGGCCACGCGCTGAGGGGCCCCAGGGCCTTTCCCCAGCTGCCTCCCAGGCCGAACGATTGGTAGCGAGACCGAGACGCACCGCCTGCCCCAGCCGCCCTACCACGGAACCCGCCGCCGGGTGGCGGTCCCCGGAACCCTTGCCCGACACCTCCCCATCCCTGCGCGGGCGGCCTCCGCAAGCACGATGTTTCTCAAACCTCGAGCCGATGGCCGGCCTCGCCGACCCACCCAAACCTCACGTTGCCTCGCCGCCCGCCGCTCCCAGGTCCGCGCGGCCCGGTCGACGGCGGGCCCCGCACACCCCAGCGCACAGGTCGGGCGGGCGTCCGCGCCGACCGGGTGCCCGAGGGCTACCTGGTTGATCCTGCCAGTAGCATATGCTTGTCTCAAAGATTAAGCCATGCAAGTCTAAGTACACACGGCCGGTACAGTGAAACTGCGAATGGCTCATTAAATCAGTTATGGTTCCTTTGATCGCCTAACGTTACTTGGATAACTGTGGCAATTCTAGAGCTAATACATGCCAACGAGCGCTGACCTCCGGGATGCGTGCATTTATCAGACCCAAAACCCATGCGGGTGCCCTCGACGCCCGCCGCCGGTGACTCTAGATAACCTCGAGCCGATCGCTGGCCCTCGTGGCGGCGACGCCTCATTCGAATGTCTGCCCTATCAACTTCGATGGTACTTTCTGTGCCTACCATGGTGACCACGGGTAACGGGAATCAGGGTTCGATTCCGGAGAGGGAGCCTGAGAAACGGCTACCACATCCAAGGAAGGCAGCAGGCGCAAGAATTACCCACTCCCGACTCGGGAGGTAGTGACGAAAATAACAATACAGGACTCTTTCGAGGCCCTGTAATTGGAATGAGTACACTTTAAATCCTTTAACGAGGATCAATTGAGGGCAAGTCTGGTGCCAGCAGCCGCGGTAATTCCAGCTCCAATAGCGTATCTTAAAGTTGCTGCAGTTAAAAGCTCGTAGTTGATCTCGGATCGAGCTGACGGTCCGCCGCGAGGCGAGCTACCGCCTGTCCCAGCCCCTGCCTCTCGGCGCCTCGATGCTCTTAACTGAGTGTCCCGCTGGGTCCAAGCGCTTACTTTGAAAAATTAGAGTGTTCAAAGCAGGCCCGGTCGCCTGAATACCGCAGCTAGGAATAATGGAATAGGACTCCGGTTCTATTTTGTGGGTTTTCTTTCTGAACTGGGGCCATGATTAAGAGGGACGGCCGGGGCATTCAGACAGCCGCTTAGAGGTGAAATTCTTGGACCGCGCAAGACGGACGAAAGCGAAAGCATTTGCCAAGAATGTTTTCATTAATCAAGAACGAAAGTCGGAGGTTCAAGACGATCAGATACCGCCGTAGTTCCGACCATAAACGATGCCAACTAGCGATCCGGCGGCGTTATTCCCATGACCCGCTGGCAGCGTCCGGGAAACCAAAGTCTTTGGGTTCCGGGGAGTATGGTTGCAAAGCTGAAACTTAAAGGAATTGACGGAAGGGCACCACCAGGAGTGGAGCCTGCGGCTTAATTTGACTCAACACGGAAACCTCACCCGGCCCGGACACGGAAAGGATTGACAGATTGATAGCTCTTTCTCGAGTCGACTGGACGCGGGTCCGACGCCGTTTTCCGCCGGAAATAGCCCTAAACCGGAAGCGGGGCCGTATCTCGGAACCGGAGGTCGTAGCGACTCGGGCCCAAGACTGGCGCGTTCTGCGCCCCGAAAACCATAGGGTGGACGTCGGGCGTCTCGATCCGAGCTTCCGTTCGGGAGCTATCTAAGTGTGTGTTTTTCAAGCTTTTCAGAGTCTCACTGCCTCGACCTCTCCTATCTCCGGAACCGGAGGTCGTAGCGACTCGGGCCCAAGACTGGCGCGTTCTGCGCCCCAGCTCATAGGGTGGACGTCGGAAGCGTCTCGATCCGAGCCTCCGTTCGGGAGCTATCTAAGTGTGTGTTTTTCAAGCTTTTCAGAGTCTCACTGCCTCGACCTCTCCTATCTCCGGAACCGGAGGTCGTAGCGACTCGGGCCCAAGACTGGCGCGTTCTGCGCCCCAGCTCATAGGGTGGACGTCGGAAGCGTCTCGATCCGAGCCTCCGTTCGGGAGCTATCTAAGTGTGTGTTTTTCCAGCTTTTCAGAGTCTCACTGCCTCGACCTCTCCTATCTCCGGAACCGGAGGTCGTAGCGACTCGGGCCCAAGACTGGCGCGTTCTGCGCCCCAGCTCATAGGGTGGACGTCGGGCGTCTCGATCCGAGCCTCCGTTCGGGAGCTATCTAAGTGTGTGTTTTTCCAGCTTTTCAGAGTCTCACTGCCTCGACCTCTCCTATCTCCGGAACCGGAGGTCGTAGCGACTCGGGCCCAAGACAGGCGCGTTCTGCGCCCCGAAAACCATAGGGTGGACGTTGGAAGCGTCTCGATCCGAGCCTCCGTTCGGGAGCTATCTAAGTGTGTGTTTTTCCAGCTTTTCAGAGTTTCACTGCCTCGACCTCTCCTATCTCC
>JAPFEX010000117.1:0-2500 GCA_027580175.1 Siniperca scherzeri | reverse complement strand
AGAGTACCAGAGTCACGAAGTGAGGGTTGAAAAACAACATCTAAGTCCAACTTCAGAGTACCAGAGTCACGAAGTGAGGGTTGAAAAGCAACATCTAAGTCCAACTTCAGAGTACCAGAGTCACGAAGTGAGGGTTGAAAAGCAACATCTAAGTCCAACTTCAGAGTACCAGAGTCACGAAGTGAGGGTTGAAAACAACATCTAAGTCCAACTTCAGAGTACCAGAGTCACGAACAGAGGGTTTAAATACAAAGGCTAAGTCAAACTTCAGAGTACCAGAGTCACGAAGAGAGGGTTTACAAACAACATCTAAGTCCAACTTCAGAGTACCAGAGTCACGAAGTGAGGGTTGAAAAGCAACATCTAAGTCCAACTTCAGAGTACCAGAGTCACGAAGTGAGGGTTGAAAAGCAACATCTAAGTCCAACTTCAGAGTACCAGAGTCACGAAGTGAGGGTTGAAAAGCAACATCTAAGTCCAACTTCAGAGTACCAGAGTCACGAAGTGAGGGTTGAAAACAACATCTAAGTCCAACTTCAGAGTACCAGAGTCACGAACAGAGGGTTTAAATACAAAGGCTAAGTCAAACTTCAGAGTACCAGAGTCACGAAGAGGGTTTACAAACAACATCTAAGTCCAACTTCAGAGTACCAGAGTCACGAAGTGAGGGTTGAAAACAACATCTAAGTCCAACTTCAGAGTACCAGAGTCACGAAGTGAGGGTTGAAAAGCAACATCTAAGTCCAACTTCAGAGTACCAGAGTCACGAACAGAGGGTTTAAATACAAAGGCTAAGTCAAACTTCAGAGGGTTTACAAACAACATCTAAGTCCAACTTCAGAGTACCAGAGTCACGAACAGAGGGTTTAAATACAAAGGCTAAGTCAAACTTCAGAGTACCAGAGTCACGAAGAGAGGGTTTACAAACAACATCTAAGTCCAACTTCAGAGTACCAGAGTCACGAACTTCAAAAAGGGGTACCAGGGCACGAAACTCTTTCCGCTGCAATTATAAGAGTGTAGCCCGGGGTGAGTGCTTAAGTGTGGGTACGCAGGTTCGGCTGGTGGGCTGGGTTCATGGAACCAGGCATGGCTCCGAGGAGCGTGCTGGAGGCTGCGTGGCGGAACTAGGTGACGCTCAGTGGGCAGAGGTCCATGCAGAGCCCCAGGAGCTCTCTGGAGGATTCATGGGGAATTAAATCAAGCAAGAGTTTCAATGCCTTGATCTCTCATGACTCCCAAACCACGATGGCTGAAACTTTTTTCTCTCCGTTCAGTGGTTATCAAAGTGTGAACCGTCCATGTGTCGGGTAATCGGGGGAAAATTGGAGACCAGAGGGTTTCTGGCATCTGGCGTTACGGAGGGGGTTGCGGGGCTTAAGAGTCAGTATAAGGTCCTCCAATAATGATTATAAAGAGAAATACAAAAGAAAAAGGGTCAGCCCGTCCACTGTTGGACGTTTTCGTTTAGTTTTGTTATTCTTAGTTTCAGTTTCATTTTACTTTTAATCTGACCATGGCAGTTACCGCGAGGGCTAGCGGGCTGAAACTTCCCCCCCCCATGTTTTTCGGGTCCCCGAGTCGACTGGACGCGGGTCCGACGCCGTTTTCCCGCCGGAAATAGCCCTAAACCGGAAGCGGGGCCGTATCTCCGGAACCGGAGGTCGTAGCGACTCGGGCCCAAGACAGGCGCGTTCTGCGCCCCCGAAAACCATAGGGTGGACGTTGGAAGCGTCTCGATCCGAGCTTCCGTTCGGGAGCTATCTAAGTGTGTGTTTTTTCAAGCTTTTTCAGAGTCTCACTGCCTCGACCTCTCCTATCTCCGGAACCGGAGGTCGTAGCGACTCGGGCCCAAGACTGGCGCGTTCTGCGCCCCCGAAAACCATAGGGTGGACGTCGGAAGCGTCTCGATCCGAGCCTCCGTTCGGGAGCTATCTAAGTGTGTGTTTTTTCAAGCTTTTTCAGAGTTTCACTGCCTCGACCTCTCGTAACTCCGGAACCAGGAGGGCCAGCGGGCTGAAACTTTTTTCCTCCATGTTTTTCGGGTCCCCGAGTCGACTGGACGCGGGTCCGACGCCGTTTTCCCGCCGGAAATAGCCCTAACCCGGTAGCGGGGCCGTATCTCCGGAACCGGAGGTCGTAGCGACTCGGGCCCAAGACAGGCGCGTTCTGCGCCCCCGAAAACCATAGGGTGGACGTCGGAAGCGTCTCGATCCGAGCTTCCGTTCGGGAGCTATCTAAGTGTGTGTTTTTTCAAGCTTTTTCAGAGTTTCACTGCCTCGACCTCTCCTATCTCCGGAACCGGAGGTCGTAGCGACTCGGGCCCAAGACTGGCGCGTTCTGCGCCCCCGAAAACCATAGGGTGGACGTCGGAAGCGTCTCGATCCGAGCCTCCGTTCGGGAGCTATCTAAGTGTGTGTTTTTTTCCAGCTTTTTCAGAGTTTCACTGCCTCGACCTCTCGTAACTCCGGAACCAGGAGGGCCAGCGGGCTGAAACTTT
>JAPFEX010000116.1:0-10527 GCA_027580175.1 Siniperca scherzeri | reverse complement strand
CTCCACAACCCCACACCTGAGTAGTAATTTCGAACACCTGTCACTAATCACACACCTGCACATAATCAGCACTTCACCTCACTATAAAACCCCATTCATCACCTCAGTCAGTGTCCGGTCTTGTTCGGTAAAGGACAGATCACGGTATCCTGCCAAAGTACGACAATACGGACTCTACCTCACTCAGTCAAGACGCCTTTTTCATTCCAAGACTCCTGATTCTGGTTCTGTGCGTGTCCGGTCTCCCGTGAGTGTCATATCAGCCCCAAACCTCCAGTCTCCTGTGTACGCCTCAGAAGCCCAAGGTCCCCAGTCTACCATGTGTGTATCTGCAGCTGCAGATCTCCAGTTCGGCTGGTCTAAGGACTGTATCAGTGCCTTTTCCTATTCTGCCAATCTATTACTTGTACAATAAAAACCTCCTGTTTCTTACTGGTGTCTCCGGCCTGCTCTGTCCGTAACAATATTCAGAAGGTAACGGACAAGTGTAAAAAAGTATTAAATGTAATGAGATGTCTGGTGGGAAGTGAATGGGGGGCTGAGAGATCAGCGCTGAAAACCATCGACAGGATTAATAAGATCAGTATTAGATTATGGGTGTGTAGCGTTTGGATCTGCAGCAAGTACATCTCTCAGGAAGCTAGACAACATTCAGTATCAGGCTTTAAGACCGTGTTCAGGTGCCATCAGAACCACACCAACGTCAGCGTTACAAGAAGAGATGGGAGAACACAGCTGTCTTTAAACTACTGGCTTCATTTAAAGGACATAATGAAGATCATCTTACGCCAGATGCACCAAAACCCTGTTGAGAAAAAGGAGAGACACAGAAAGTTTTGGATGGACAATTGAGCAGAAAGCAAAAGGACAAGGAATAACTGAAATAAACATTAGTCCAGCAGTATCACTCAAACTAATACATCCTTGGACACTCCCTGACCCGACTGTAGATCTTACATGACTCGGCAAAAAGAACAAAGACGAGGAGCTTATTTTCCATCCGCAGATAATACAGACAGATATAGAAAGCATCTACCACGGCTACGTGAACATTTATACAGATGCTTCAGAGAGCGCAGCTAACAACACTGGTATTTCATTCATAGCTCCAGATTTCAACATTAACATTGGCAAACGAATCGGTGACGGAGTATCGGCGCGTACAGGGGAGATGCTGCTGATTCTGAAGATGTGAGGCCTCTGAGAGCAGCAAGATGCTCCGACTCCAGCTCGGCAGCAATCAGCTGGAAGCAGACCGGACGTCTCAACAGAGATACAGCAGACTCTATGTAGAACTCAAACGATGGGGCTGAATATGATGTTTGCGTGGATCCCAGCACATGCAGGAATCAAAGGAAACGAAAGAGTGTGAAAAGGAAGCCACACAAACGAGTCGCAGCGACGTTACAGTAGCCCTCAGTGAAACGGAAACCACAGTTAAGGAGAGGTTGAGAGAAAGGTGGAAGAAGAGAGAACAGGAAGGCGGTTCTACAACAGTCAAAGGAAAGTCGTGTGAGGAGGAAAATGGGGAGAACCAGGAGAGAGGAAACAGTAACATCCAGGCTCCGGTTTGGTCCCGCAGGATTAAACAGCACATTATGTAAAACAGGAGAACATCAGACAGGAAGATGTGCCGTCTGTGAGCAAGAAGAACATGTTATGATTTACTGTCCAAAACACGACGCTGAGAGAAGAGAAGCGACGCCGAACCTTAAAGAAATAAAGACAGGTCTGATCTACGAGATCTTTCTTGTCTTTATTGACAAGGTTAAATCATACTTAGATAAAAACACATGTGTTGCTGCTGTTTTTATTGACTTTAAGCGTGCGTTTGATACGGTGAATCATGATAAGCTCCTCGCCAGACTTTGTGCCTTTAACTTTAGTAATCATACTGTTAAATGGGTACAGTCTTATTTACAAGACAGATCAAGCTCAAATACAGGATAGTAAGTCGCCCTATCTGCAGTGTTCAGTAGGGGTCCCCCAAGGTTCAATCTTAGGCCCCCTTCTATTTTCGATTTATGTTAATGATCTGCCTAGTGTATGCAAAAATGTTGACACGATTATGTATGCTGACTGACTACCAAGACTGTCCTTTAGAAAACATGTAAGAAAAATTGTAAAAACTATCAATTTTAATATTCGAAATTTTAAACATATTCGGCCATCCTTAACTGATAAAGCAGCAGTCACATTTTTGCACTCAATGATACTGTCTCACATTGAGTACTGTATCACAAGCTGGTCCTATACAAGTCTTTCTGTTATTGGACCCATTGAAGCATGTTATAAAAGAGCACTGAAAATTTTAGATAAGAAACCTTTTTCTTACCACCATTGCCAAATTCTTGATAAATATAATGTTTTAAATTTTGTAAACTTTAAACAATTTAAAGCGGCCTGTTTGATCTATAAGGTCCTACATGGTATGGCGCCTCCACCATTGAATGATTTTATCAAGCCAAAATCTGTCAGCTCTGCTGGATCAAGAATAACTCGATCCACCGTCAGAGGCGACTGTGAGCTACCGCTCAGGCGAACTGCCTTCTCCCAAAACGTCTGGTCATACCACAGTGTAACATTTTGGAATACTATTCCACTCTCAGTGAGGGAAAGCACAAGTTTTCCTACTTTTAAGAAACATTTAAAATCATGGTTGAGAGAGAGACAAACATGTGATCATGTGTGAGCCCAAATATGTTAAAACTTACTCCTGTGCAACATACGCTTAACTATACTGTATCTCCAAATCAAAATGCAATAGGGATCGGTGCAATGCAAGAGTGTGTGCAATAGGGATCGGGATCAGTGCAATATGAGGGTGTGTGCAATAAGGATCAGTGCAATATAAGGGCATGTGCAATAGGGATCGGGATCAGTGCAATATGAGGGTGTGTGCAATAGGACACTGCAGTAGAAGGGCTTGTGCAATACAGATATGTGTCTTAACTGTTGTCTGTGACCCTTCGACTTGTTTTCTGTTGAATGTTTGTAGTTGTACTAACACGATAAAACCTTGTTTTCCTGCCTCTGTCCAACTGAAGTGTACTGTATGTTCTTATCTTTCTGTTAACCTGCCAGGGGGTCTGCAGATGGAAATTAGCCTTAGGCTATAATCTGGCATATTTACATTTGTGTAAATGTTCATTAATATGCATTGTTCCGCCCTTTCTTTAAATAAATAAATAAATAAATAAAGAAGTTCTAGAGAGAAATGTTATCTGTTGTCGTCTCATTATCTTAAGGGAACAGATTTGATAGAGAGAATATAGCTATGGGGTGATTAGTTATTTAAGTGTTTTTATTTTTGTTTTTTTATGGACTCATCGCAGTTTATTTTCTTTTATTTAATTATTAGTGAATGTATAGTTAGAATCCCGATCCACACTCCAGTCCAGGTGGTGGCGGTAATGCACCATAACGCTGATACACAACCGCCATAAAACTTTACGAAGAAGAAGAAGAAGAAGAAGAAGAAGAAGAAGAAGAAGTAGACTTTCTCCGAAGACTATGGCGACGGTTAACGTGATGTCTGTTTCCTCGGTGGACTCTGTGGACTATAAACTGTCTAAAGCGGAGATCCTGAGAGGAATCATCACCGAGAAACTGACAACAGCCGCGCAGGAAATCTTCGCGGTTGTAGAGAGAACCGTAGCCGGTTACGAGGAGGAGACTTCGGGCTTGAGGCAGGAGATCCACCGGCAGAGGAGGCAGCTGGAGCTTCTCCTGCAGCCTCGGGTCGCACTCTGCAGGATAGGTGGGTAACTGACGCTGTGTACCAAACTCCATTTAAAAATCTAGTGATTTAATACCAAACACATCTAAACCAGGGGTGCTCACGTGGAGGAAAAAATAGTCAGCAGTAAATATCACTCTAATGGAAACAGTGATGCTGAGCCTTGGACCAGTGGTGGAAAGTAACTAAGTATTTACCCAAGTACTGTACATAAGTGCAATTCTGAAGTACTTGTACGTTTCCTGTTACCTGATACTTCTTCCCCACTACATTTCAGAGGCAAATATCACATTTTACTCTACTGCATTTATTTGATGAATGTAGTTATTTTACAGATTCAGATTTAATAAAATCTAAACTAATAAATGATGATGCATTATTCTAGCTGAAACTACCCAGCAGTGTATAAAGTCATTAAAATGATCTCCACCTTTACCGGCTGCAACATTAAAGTGATGAACACATTAGTACTTAAATCTGTCTATAATATATAATATAGTATTGGATTATAATTATTGATGCATAATAAAGATGAAACAGCACAAGTCATATCTCAGTGTCATGACGGCAACAGTTTTGGCTCAATTGACATTTATTTCAAAGAGTTCTTCTGTAAGGGTTTTATTTATTGTATGTATTTTTGTTGGCCAGTTAAATTTGAGGTGTAATCA
Source organism: Siniperca scherzeri (assembly GCA_027580175.1). NCBI lineage: Eukaryota > Metazoa > Chordata > Actinopteri > Centrarchiformes > Sinipercidae > Siniperca > Siniperca scherzeri. The sequence continues at coordinate 6,117 of JAPFEX010000116.1, read as the reverse complement.
CATCATGCTGAATTATAAAATAAGATATTTTGTGTTTATGATTCAAAATGTTAAAACATTTTTTAAACCAATGTTTCCTTCCAAAGGTTCAGCATTTAAAAAAATAATTCAGATGTAGTTTTAGTTTAGTTTTAGTTGTTGTCCTGAGTTGCAGCTTATAAAACCCATCAGTCACTTTGAGAGTGACAGCAGGATCCAATCTGGTGTTTAGATTGTTGGTGCAGTGAGGCTACACAGCTTTGACTGAACTGGAATCTGTAAATAATCAACGTGTTGATGCTGTGTTTGCACTGAATTCACTGTTTCCTCAGACTGGACATCTGAACCTTATTGTGGCAAAGCTTCTCTTATCAACCATGGATCAAACTGATGTGATGAACTGATATCATGCTACAGGCACAAGCTGACAAAAACTTCTGTCTCCAAAAATAATGAAAAAGTAAATATAAAGGGCTTTAAAGTTATACTGTGGTGTCCACATGGCTGCTCCAAAATACTCATCTTATTCCTCTCACCGACATAGAGCCGGTGAGAGGATGCAGAATAATCATTAGTAATCCCTAATATATATATATATATTATATTATTCTGAAATGAGCCATTCTGCATAATGAGTACTTTTGGTATTTTAAGTATATTTTGATGCTGATACTTTTGTGTTTTTACTTAAGTAATAAATCTCAGTATTATTACTCAAGTCCTGCATTTAAAATCCTACTGAAGTAAAAGTACAAAAGTCTATCAGTTCACAGTTGAAGATGTGGTAAAAGCAGGTTCATGTAAAGTCATCTCTGATCCAGATGAACCTGTGTGTGAAGAGGAGGAGGATGCTGGAGGAGGTGGACTCCCCAAGGAGGAAGAGCAGCAGACACGTATGTCCAGTACGTTTACTCAAGTACTGTACTTAAGTAATAATGAATTTAAAGTTTTAAATAAAACTTGATTTAAAAGAACTGAGTTGCAGCAGACCTGCAGCTTTCTGGGAGTTTGTTCCAGATGTGTGGAGCACAAAACTAAAGCAAAACTTGTTGTTTCAGACCAGGAGATAAACATCTCTTTCTGTTCTTCTCATGTAAAGTCTTCTGTGTGCTGAGTGACGTGTACTGATGGATTCATGAACGATTCAAACCTTCATCTCTGATCCAGATGAACCTGTGTGTGAAGAGGAGGAGGATGCTGGAGGAGGTGGACTCCCCAAGGAGGAAGAGCAGCAGACACGTATGTCCAGTACGTTTACTCAAGTACTGTACTTAAGTACAAATATGAGGTACTTGCTCTTTTCATGCCGCTTTCTACTTGTACTCCTCTACGTCTCAGAGGGAAATATTGAACTTCTTACTTCACTACATTTATCTGACAGCTTTAGTTACTTCACAAATTAAGGTTTTTTCACACAGATACAAAGACTTTATAAAATATGATGTTTTGTTATAAATTAAACTTCCCAACAGTTTATACAAGTACAGCTGAAACGATTAGTCGATTAATTAATTAGTCGATTGAGAGAAAATTAATTGGCAACTATTTTGATGGTTTAAGTCATTTTTCATGTAAAAACATTTCATGGTTCCAGCTTCTCAAATGTGAAGATTTGCTGCTTTAAAAAAAAAATTTTTTTTAATAATTTAAATTTATGCTTAATAATTTAGAGGTTTGGACTGTTAGTTGGACAAAGCATTGTGACGGCTGGGGATGCCCAGATCGATCGGCCGCCAATCGTTTTCAGCCAATATTCATTAAAAATAAGCGATTGGGAGATCGGGATTAATGCATACCAGTCGCCAATCGCAAAAACGGATCGATGACGTCTTAGGCCACGCTGAGGAAGAGGAGGGTGAAGATGAGGAGGAGGAGTCTGCTGAGGAACCAGCACACAGCACCAGTCTAGATCAGGAGGATCTCAGGGACCCGGATCATCAGATACCAAATCCAAGGTTCAAACATGATATGATGTTACCACATAATGTTTCCTTGGGAGTGAGACAGAAAGATTCAGGTATGTTGGGGAATAACACTGACACACAGAACTACATTGAAGGATTGTTAGATTTTTATCCTTGACTGGATTATTTTCTTGCAGAGGTCAGTCTGTGAGGAGGAAGCGCTGGAGGCGGGCTCCTCTAAACCTCAGAGTCCGCCTGTTAGAGGTGCTCGACCAAGGCGGTAAGAGTCCAACAGGAAAGTGAAATGTCCAGTCAGGAAGTTGTGTGTTAGTGTTCAAGTCTCCAGTGCAGGACCTGAGGTGTCCTCGAGGCCTCAGTAAGCACATTTTGATACCGCCAAAGATGAAGGTACATTTAAATAATGAAACTGCTTATTTTCTACCTTCAGTTCTGTAGAAAAAGTGGAGAGCAACCAAGCAGATCGTCTCTCCGGTAACTCGAGCCGCCAACAACAAGTGGAAACAGACGAAAACAGAGAACAGTGTGGAATATCAGAACCAGATGACTTTAGTGATCTTTCTTTGCCCACTCTGCAGCTGAGAGCGAAGGGGAAGATGGAGATGATGATGATGATGAGGTGGTGGAGGAAGATGACAGAGATGACGACTGGAAACCAGACAAGAATGACGAGGAGCTGAGGGAGAGCGAAGCTGAACCAAACTCATCAAAGACGACGAGGAAGCGACGAGTTGAACATTCAGGCGTCCAAATGATGCAGTCGCCTCTGAATGCGCCGACTGATAACAGCGACGCTCCTCTGTCCTGTAAGGTCTGCCGAGCTCTGTGCGGGTCAACGAACGTGTTGATTAAACATTCCTGGAGTCACGTGGACGATCCAGAAAGGCTTTGTGGAGTGTGTGGAGAAGAGAAGGAGTCTGCAGAGGAGCTGAAGAGTCATCTTCATCAAAGTCACCAGAAAACACACCGCTGTAACATCTGTGGAAAGTGTTTCCTCACTGTTGTTGGTTTAAATAGGCATGCTACTCTACACACTGGAGAGAGACCATACAAATGTGATATCTGCCATAAAGCATATATGCTGAAGTCTACTTTGAGGCTTCACCGGTGGGAACATGTGGAGGAGAAACCACACGAATGTGATGTCTGTAATCAGTCTTTTGTTTTTAAACAGCAGCTGAGGATTCACAGCAGGACTCACACAGGTGAGAAGCCTTACCGCTGCGATGAGTGCGGTAAATCTGTCAGTGACTTTCGATCTTTATCCCGACACAAGTTGGGTCACGCTGGGGAAAACGTTACAGCTGTCAGGTTTGTGGGAAGCGGTTTTTAACTCCTGGAAAAGCAAAACAACATGAGAAAATACACGCAGACAGAGACAAAACGCACCTCTGCGATGTTTGCTGCAAAGCGTTCCACACAGGAGGTCAGTTAAAGGCTCACCTGAAAACACACAGCGAGGAGAAGATCGTGTGCAGCGGTAAGGGATTGTCATCTCAAGGAGCTCTGAGGAGACACGTGATGATCCACACTGGGGAGAGACCGTACGGATGCTCAGACTGTGGACGAACCTTTAACTGTAGGAATATTCTCAGAGCCCATCTGAAAACCCATTCAGGCATCAAACCGTCATCTGCGGGTTTGTGGGAAAGCGCGCCAAAAGAACACTTGACGGTCCACATGAGGACCCACAATGGGAGAGACCGTACCAGTGCACTGTCTGCGACAAAGCCTTCACTCAGAGCCACTGTCTGAAAACACACATGAGGAGCCACCAGGGGGAAGAACAGTCAGCAGTGGATGGACAGAAGTCCTGAAAGCCTGAAAGTGTCTGTTCCTTTTCTACTGTCTGGAACTCAACAAAATGTTTTAATAATTTCCAGGACCTGTATCCCTCCAGGACCTGTATGCCTCCAGGACTCTGAGGCGAGCAGGAAAGGTTGTGGCTGACCCCTCCCACCCTGGACACAAACTGTTTCAGACACTCCCATGTGTCTGTGGTCCATCAGGACCAAAACCTCACGCCACATAAACAGCTTCTTTCCATTGGCAGCCTCAAAAGTTCATAGTTCATCATAGTTTTAACTGCTTTATGTACAGTTAGCTAGTTTTAACTGCATTATATACAGTTAGCTAGTTTTAACTGCTTTATACAGTTAGCTAGTTTTAACTAGTTTATGTACTGTTAGCTAGTTTTAACTAGTTTATGTACTGTTAGCTAGTTTTAACTAGTTTATATACAGTTAGCTAGTTATAACTAGTTTATATACAGTTAGCTGGTTTTAACTAGTTTATATACAGTTAGCTAGTTTTAACTGCTTTATATACAGTTAGCTAGTTTTAACTGCTTTATATACAGTTAGCTAGTTTTAACTAGTTTATGTATGGTTAGCTAGTTTAGTCCAGTGGTTTTCAACCTAGGGTTCGGGCCCCTCCAAAGGGTCACTAGATAAATCTGAGGGGTCATGAGATGATTAATGGGAGAGGAAAGAAGAAGAAACAAAGTTCTGTTACAGAAGTTTTAATTTTTTAGATGAGTAAAATGTTCTCCATGTGGCATAGATGACATACTTTGTTTTCTATTAGTAACTGTATGACACTTAAGAGAGTTAAAGCTGCATTAATTCCTTTTTTGTGGCCACTTGGGGGCAGAACAAGCTGTAAAAACATTATTGACCCACAGTATTATCACCTTTAAAGTTGTAATGGCTAATTATCCATTAATATGCTAACATATTAATATGTTAGCAAACAGTTGCATATTTACACATCCAGCCGTGACGGAGCAACATTGAGTAGTGTTTGTGTCACCTGATGAATGTCAGTCCAGTCTTCTCTCTGTCAGCTCTGTGTTTGCTCTCCAGCAGCTCCTGAGGGAAACATCTGGCTCTTTAGCTGCTAGATGCTCCGCTATGTTCACCAGCTGCTCTCTGACTGTGTCTATCTGCTGTTTGCTGATGAGCAGGTAGTGTACAGTGGCTTTTACATTCTTTTCTCTGAAAACGATGTTACGAGAGCGCTGAGAGGAACCAGAACAGTAAAGTTATAGCCAGACAGATAAACAACGAGCTGAAAGTCACTATAAAGCTCCGTAAAGCCGAGCGGAGCTGCAGATTCAGCTGATAATTCTGGAAGCAGGAGGAAACAGCTACCTACCAACACCTCAAATGCTCACTGATGAACATGGTGCATCTCCAGGAAGCCTGACCATCTAATATCACTGTTATTTTTACATTTTGTTAAATAGTGAGCTTTAGAGATGTTGATAGCTGTATTTTTTAACTTCGGACAGGCTAGCTGTTACCCACTGCTTCCAGTCTTTATGCTAAGCTAGGCTAACCTACGGGCTGCAGCTTCATGTTTAATGCACAGACATGACAGCTTTAAGTCATGTTAAAAACACTGTGGCAGGAGATGTGGAGCAACCTGTCCATGTTCCTTCTGCAAGTTCAGCACCCTGCATAAATAATGTATAGCTAATGGATTAGAATTTTGTGAAGTATTTTAATTCTATTGGAGTGCACCTAAAAGTATCAATATCTCAAATACTACACATGCTACAGAAATCCTGTTTCCCCTGAGCATGTGCTCGACATACTGAAGTATGGTAACAATAGCGCCAACATGTGGCCAGTTAAAAACCACTTTGAGTTTTTGGCTAATAACTCTACTTTGCCACTGAACATGTGCTAAACATGCTCCACCATGTGGCCAGTTATGAAGCACTGCCATGTCGTATATTCACGCACCCAATGCTTTTCATGGCCTTTCACCTGTAGGTGGCGCTACAGTAAAAAACAACTTTAAATGACTGTTAGCAATGACCTATCAGCACAGAATTTTATATGTGCAACAGTGCACCTTGAAATAAATGTTTGAATTATTTAAAAATAAAATAAAATTTATGTTGGTAACATTAACTTAAACAACAGTAGATTCACAATAAGTTGTGACAAGTAAATATAAGAAGCTGTAATGTCCTCAAGAAGTGGCCTAAATTTTCAGAAAAAAATAAAGACATCAAATGAAACAAACTCATAGTTTTGATTTTCCCACAAACCTTTTTATTTTTATTTTTTTGGTTGCTAACAATAGTAACATAATAAAGATGAAACAGCACAAGTCATATCTCAGTGTCATGACGGCAACAGTTTTGGCTCAATAGACATTTATTTCAAAGAGTTCTTCTGTAAGGGTTTTATTTATTGTATGTATT
>JAPFEX010000115.1:0-11025 GCA_027580175.1 Siniperca scherzeri | reverse complement strand
ATTTGATTGAATAAAGGAATTTTTGTAAGGCAACCTCACTTTTCATTGCTTGATTATAACATATAGCCTACTCATACCAGCTTGTCAAAACAACGCTATTTACTGCTTTTTATAAAGAAATACAATTAATATTATGCAGAATTGAGTTCAGCCTTTTGGCCCGGCCCTCTGCAATATTTTCTGTTTCTCATGTGGCCCCATGGAAAAAATAATTGCCCACCCCTGCCTTGGAGCCACTGGGACATGGCATCTTCGGCACAGGAACGAGGCAAGATGTCCTCTACAGAACAGGGACCCTTTGAAGACTCAGGCTCAGGTTGAAGACATTTTGAAGGACTCCACATAGCTGGGGGGCACAGGCTTTTAGCACCCTGGAGCAAACCATCGGGGCCTGCAGCCTTGTCTGAGTGGAATTTCATCAGCTGTCTTTTCACCTGGTCAGCAGTCATGCACACAGCAGAGGTTACATGCAGGGAGGGGAGTCGCCAGTCTGGATAGGGCCGTTAGCGTGAGAGCCAGTTGAGGGGTAGTAGGACTCTCCCAGGAAGATGGAGGAGTGGGGAGCAGTGGACTCAGAGGAGTCGATGTTTTATGAGTCTGTGGTGGCCAGTGCTATCCTGTATGCTGTTGCATGCTGGGGCAGCAGGTTGAGGGTAGTGGACGCTAACAGACTCAACAAACTGATCCGTAAGGCCAGTGACATTGTGGGGTGGAGCTGGACTCCTGGCGGTGGTGTCAGTGAGGAGGATGCTGGCCAAACTACATGCCATCTTGGACAGTGTCTCCCACCCACTCCATGACGTGTTGGTCAAACAAAGGAGTACCTTCAGAGTAAGAGTCATCCCCCAAAAGCACCACAGAGCGCCACAGGAAGTCATTCCTGCCTGTGGCCATCAAACTCTTTAACTCCTCCTCTAAGTGTAGTCTGTATGACCCTAAGTCATTAAACTGGACATTGATCATTACATCTCTGCAATACTTGACATAATTGTGCAATATCCTGTGTTAATACTCCTGTGCAATATACTCTTTTCAGTTTAAAATTCCCTATTTTTTTTATATATGATATATGTATTCATACCTCTATTACTGCTGTGCAATAGCCTCCGTCTCTTTATAAATAAGCTACACTTAACTTCATGCACTATTACTTTATACCATATTATTATCATCAACCAGTAAACCCACTTTGTACTTCACACTTATTTTATTTTATACTTATGCCCACTTGGTACTTAATTTATTTTCTGACCTGTATTATATATTTTTTTTGCTTATTACTTCTATTCCTGTGTCCACTGACGAGATAGTGAGCTGCTGTAGCAAAAGAGTTTCCCCTCGGGGATCAATAAAGTATTTCTGATTCTGATTCTGATTCTCATTTAGCAAGTCATTTACAAGTGTCCCACAAGAGTCTATTCTAGGCCCACTCTTGTTATGTCTGTACACAGATGAACTAACATCGGTTTGCTCTGATGTTAATATCCAGATGTACGCTGATGATACGGTTGTCTATGTAAATGGCAAAAACAAAGATGAAGCTGCATCAAAACTGTCTGATGTAATAATACAAGTTTCCATGTGTTCTTCACAAAAGACCAATCTCAACACCGGATCCAGACATCACAGTCTCTGGAAAAAACTACAGATCGTGTCTGAGTTTAAATACCATAACTGTTGACTCAAATCTGTCTTTCACGTCACACGTAAATAAAGTTGCAAGAAATGTTACACTCAATCTGGGCAATTTCAAATTCACAAGGAACTGCATGTCCACTAATGTAGCCAAAATGTTCATGAGCACAATGAACCTCCCACACATCACGTACTGTCTGACAAGTTGGGGACACGTCATTAAAACCACACTAAAGCAAATAGAATACCTGTACAAACAAACAATAACAACTCTAGACAAGAAGCCACTAGGATACCATCATTGCATCATTTGCATATTTTGAAAAAGCACAACTTACTAAGCTGGGAAAACATGGTTAAACACAGTAGACTGTGTCTCAATTTCAAGGTATTACACAATATGGCTCTTCCACCACTCCGTACTTACATCACATTAAAACCAGCTGAACTACTAGAGCAACAACTAAAGGAGAGTCTTACTCCTAGAAAAGTAGTTTTGGCCAATCTGCTGAAATCTGAAACTACCATTCCTTCTCCATAATATTAAGAGACTGGTTGATTAGAAATCAAACTTGTGAACACTAGAACAGTGATGTGTTTTCTGTTGTTTGTTGTCTTATTTGTCATTATTATGTTTAGTGTAAGAGCTGCTCCTGCTCATCATAGTCTCTGTACATAATATCCACACTTCACCAAGCCATAATATTATATTTTTGATTGTACTTTAATGCAATTGTTGATTCTGTGTGTCATAAGAGCTGTCTCTCTTGTCTCTTTCTAGTGCAGGCTCTGTTTGTATCTGTATATTTTTCACTGCTTTTATCGCTGATTGTATTTTCTATGCTTGTATTCTTAACATCTTGCTTTCAACTATTGCCTGCCCAGGGAATACAGATGAAAATTAGCCTTTCTGGCTAACTGGCATATTCTCCGCTACTTAATAGCACTACACCTCTGGCAATGTGTAAACTTTGTCTGATGAAGGTGCATCTGGAGGCAACACCTCTAATCTACACACACACACCTTCAAGGGCACCACAAGATTGACGCTGCCAAAATGTGCCCAGCGCTACAGATATTGAGCGTCATTGACAAATAACTTTTCTTGTAAAATCCATCCATCCATCCATCCATCTTCTTCCGCTTATCCGGGCCGGGTCGCGGGCAGCAGTCTAAGCAGGGACTCCCAGACTTCCTTCGCCCCAGACACTTCCTCCAGCCTCCGGGGATCCCGAGGCGTTCCCAGGCCAGCCGAGAGACATAGTCCCTCCAGCGTGTCCTGGGTCTTCCCAGGACACGCTGTAAAATGTCCGTTGTAATCTTGTAAAATGTCCGTTGTAATCGGTAACACCAGTGTTGTCACAGGTTAAGCCAGTGGGAAAATTTCCTCACCGTGGCATCCCTACTTGTTACTCGCATTTTCTATGTTGTGATTTGATTTTAATGTAGCATGGAAAATTCATGTCACAATGAAAAACAATTAATTCAGTTATTAAAGACAAAAAACAAAATAATTGTCCTTTTAACATGTTTTTCACGTAATTATTACACGGTAAATGCATAAATATAAAGCAATTATATCTAACAATAAGTATTGTATTTAACTTTATTTCTTTGATTTGTTTTATTTACATTTTAAATCTTCCATATAATTCATGTGTACATAAAAGGACTATGTATTAGTGTATATTAAAATGTTCCATCTCTTGTGTATTAGAAATGTTAGCATGAAACTGCCCAGCCAGTCATTTTCCCATCAGGTTTTGTGTGTAGTGTGTATTTACCCACCAGCAATGGGGCTTCGCAGCTTCCAGAAGATCCGTTTGAAATCATCCAGGTCATTCCAGGACTTCCCAAACCTGATGGCAAGCTTCTTCAGAGACAACTCCAACAAGCTGATAAGAAGGAAGCATGGATGTGTTGATGTTCATCACCTTGTTGGGCTACAGATATGATTTTACAGTACATTGTAGGGACTTAACTCATCTGGGGACCAACAAGCCAGCCTCCACAAGTTTATCCATTTTAGTATTAAGACTTCTGAATGTCAGAGCATTTGCTAAAAAATGCTGCTTTCCTTTGACTTAGCTCAGCACATTACAGTGCCCACACACATTAAAGGACATACTCTTGATCTGGTGATCTCTTATCAGAATCAGAATCAGAAATACTTTATTGATCCCCATAGGGAAACTCTTTGTTACAGTAGCTCGTCTTTACGTCAGTGCACACAGGAGAAAGTACTAGAAAAAAATAAACACTATAAAACAGGAACAGGCCTTAATGGCCTTAATATAGCCATAAGTCAAGTTGCTGAAATTGCCATATCTGATCATAGCTGCCTATTAACACTATTTTACCCACTCTTAAATACAGTACGTGTAAAGGTGTGTGGGTTAGTGAGGAGGAACGAGAAAGAAAAGCACACAGAGCAAGGCACAAGAGATTTCAAATGCTGTGGTAAAGCACAATAGTTTTAACAGCCATTTTAAGGGCCAAGCGGAAGATCTCAGGCGGATGGCCCGGTGGCTGGACAGAAGAGCAGAGCAAGTCAGGGGGGCGCCCAAGATGCAGGGCTCAAGGGCTGAGTAGGTCCGAGTGATGACCAGACGTACGGAGCAACTCATGAGGTCCGCGACAAAGGTGATCATTAAGGTGACTAAAGTCCGGCAATGAAGACTAAAACCATGTGGAGGCCGGCGGCGAAGGCAGAACCCGTGTGGAGGCCGGCGGTGTGGCTGGTGAACAAGATGACTCCGGTGACGGAGAGACTGGCAGAGGAGTCGGCAGAACCAGTGATGCCAGGGAGCCAGGAGCCTGCCACTCCTGCAGGTGGATTAGGAGAGTGCTGCGCGATCCAGCAGAAGCAGGACGTGGCACAGAGAGTTCGGTGAAGACGAGCAGCAGTGCGGAACAACATCGGTGGGAGCCATGCTTCCTTCTGGGGTTTCCCAGAAGGTGTCAAGACAGGAACGGGCTGAGGTGCAAGCTGGTAAGCAGGCTGAGACGCAGACTGGAGGCTAGCATGCAGGAGATAGGCAGGCCGAGGTGCAGGCTGTTCAGTTCCAAGGACTCAAAAAAAACTTGCTGAAGCAGCCTTTAGTGCCTATGCCCCAAAACTATGGAACACATCACCACTGCATATCCAACAATCAGATTCTGTGAGTGACTTTAAGAAACAGGTCAAAACGTACCTTTTTACTCTGGCCTTCTCTTAGATCAAGAACCTCGTCTTAACCAGACTCTTTTACCCAGATTATTTATGCTACTGTTGTATTTGATTCTGACTTCATCTTGATTCATTGGTTGTATCCTTTTATTGTCCTTGGTTTTGCCAGGGGCAGTCTCGGTCTTCTAATATTTTATTATATCTTTTATCTTATCTTTATGTTTATTTATCATATCTTTTTTACTCTTATAACGACTTTGCATGTTTTATTGCTTCATGTACCTCAATATGCTTTTGTTTTTCTTTGTGAAGCACTTTCAGCTGTGTTTTATGTATGAAAGGTATATAAATAAAATGTATTATTATTATATATTATTATTATTAAATGTATTATAAGACTGGGCTCGGGTATCAAGAAGCAATTCAAATGTATTTAATTATTTGTGTGTGTGTGTGTGTGTGTGTGTGTGTGTGTGCATGCACCACCCACGCATAGTGTAAGGAATGTTCAAAGTCGCTCCTCTTCTCATTGTCAAAGCGGACGTCTTGAGGTAAATCTGCCTCTGTTTTAGCGTCGATACATCTGGGAATGCCTGGAGCCCACGTCACCCATCTCAAAGTCAGAAAGTATGATACAAATATTAATATATAAATATCTGTAACACATCCACTCTGTGAAGTGAAGCTGCATCTTTGTGTTGTTATGTGTGCTGGACCTGTAAGTTGTCTGTCTCTCCTGCAGCTCTGTCTTCCTGTGTGCCAGCAGCTGAGGTAAGGAGTCGTCCCTCACTGTCTTCGCTACAGAGGCAGGAAAAGGAGAGAGACAGGAAAGTACACTGTTAGCAACAGTTCAGACCTACAGGGGCTCATGCTCACTGCCCCACACTTTTGGGTGAGGGGCTCACAGAGAGAAGGGGTGTAGGTGAAGGGCCCCTTCCACAAATTGAGAATGTTATGGCTGCTTAAGGGAAAATGTGGGTGCAGGTGTAGGTCATGTCACAAAACATAGGTGAGGGTATTAATTTAAAATTTTACATATTTCAGCTTTGTTTTATTTCCTTTGAGCCATAAAGTTATAATTTTATTTAACACAAGTCTTCCTCTTATAGAGGAAATATCAGGGGAACCCTAAGTATCTGTAAACAAATTTCATGCAAATGGAAATGGAAAGCAGTCTTAGCATCTCCAGCATTCCAGCCTTACAGCCCCATTTACACCTAGCATTAACATGTGATCTGTATCTAGATAATGATATCTGATGCACGGGCCTTTGCATATACGGCTGGCATTAATAAGTGTTATTTCTATTCTGCTCACATTGTGATTGGATCTCAATGTGCAAATTAGGTAGGGCTGGCGGACTTGTCAACAAACTGCATGCTCCAGGTTAAGGAAGCAATGCCATTGACAGGCATCATTAATTCTTACATCACATTTTGTGAAGGACGACTTACTTGCTCCGTTTTTGCTAGGGTTAGGGTTATGTGTAGCTTGAGATAACAGGAAGAGGCATAGGCATACATGACCTTTCAACTTGCTGTGCGGATATTTATCTTAAGAATGTAGTCACGCTGTGCAGATTGCAATTACACCTGGTTGAGAGCCGAAAACAATGTGAGTAAGACCATGTCCAGATGTGGTCTGGCCAATCCCATCACATTCAGATCACAATGCGTTCTGTTGCATTTACACCTGTACTAACATGTGGTTTTACAAATCCAGATAGGACATCCAGATACAGATCACATGTTAATGCCAGGTGTAAATAGGATAACAGAGCAGGAAATGGGCAGTGGTGATGAAGCTCAGAAGTTCCAGAGTCTCAGCTCAGTATCCTTGAAATTGCATTCATAATGGATTATTCCACAGGTCAGTATTTCGATTTTAGTAGAGTTAAGGTGCCTAACCTTAGCCATATGTTAGCCATAGTTTATTGGCAATAATCACCATCCTTTCCTAACCTTAACCATGTTGTATATGCAATGCACTGATATTGGCATTGGACATTATAAAACTTTGTCCCTACCTTGTTCCAAGATTAGGATTAGTAACAATTTCATACTAAAATGGATACTAAGTTTGCACTGTGCCTGAATACATCTCAGCACAGACTGGTTCATATCAAGGCTGGTTCATAACAGGTTCAGGTGGACAAAAGATTAGAAAACAGCTAAAAGAATGATTCGTCCACACACCAGAATTTGCATGTCACTGGCTTGATGCTTGGCTATCAAGAGAAATTTAAATGGAACCCTGTGCTCCATTGATGCAATGCAAAAGCTGCTGCTTAGGATAAATAGTCTGCCACTGACCAGCTCTACTGGATCAATTTGGAGTTGGCTGCCTTGCTCAAAGGCACCTCAACTCTACTTTTACAGCTGACCATTAGGAGTTGATTCTGAAGGCCTAGAATATTTCCTACCTGTTCCCTCTCTTATCTCCACCTTTGAGTCTCCTATAAGCCAACGGTAACAAGGGAAAGTCAGCACTTTTTCTCCACCTGGAGGCTCCACTGTGACGTAGCGACAGAACCAGTTATCTTCCACCCAGTACCTCTGTTTCTCCACTCTGACCAGTAGCAGAGAGCCTAAAGGTGAAGGGCTGGTCACCTTGTACTGATCCACCTGACAGAGATGGAGGGATGGAGAAAGAGAAAGGAGAAAGAAAATAAATAATAATCACAAGCTTTAAAAGCAGTCATACATGCAAACATGAGAAACACTACTGCATTCAGTCTAATACTGAAACATTCAAACAATAATGCCTGTGTGTCAAATATACAGTGGTGTGAAAAGTGTTTGCCCCATTCCTGATTTCTTATTTTTTGCATGTTTGTCACACTTAAATGTTTCAGATCATCAAACAAATTTAAATATTAGTCAAAGATAACACAAGTAAACACAAAATGCAGTTTTTAAATGAAGGTTGTTATTATTAAGGGAACACAAAATCCAAACCTACATGGCCCAGTATGAAAAAGTGATTGCCCCACCTGTTAAAACATAACTGTGGTTTATCACACCTGAGTTCAATTTCTTTAGCCACACCCAGGCCTGATTACTGCCACACCTGTTCTCAAATCAAGAAATCACTTAAATAGGACCTGCCTGACCGGTGAAATAGACCAAAAGATCTTCAAAAGCTAGACATCCTGCCGAGATCCAAAGAAATTCAGGAACAAATGAGAAAGAAAGTAATTGAGATCTATCAGTCTGGAAAAGGTTATAAAGCCATTTCTAAAGCTTTGGGACTCCAGTGAACCACAGTGAGAGCCATTATCCACAAATGGCGAAAACATGGAACAGTGGTGAACCTTCCAGGAGTGGCGGCCAATCAAAATTACCTCAATTGCACAGCGACGACTCATCAAGAGGTCAAAAAGACCCCACAACAACATCCAAGAACTGCAGGCCTCACTTGCCTCAGTTAAGGTCAGTGTTCATGACTCCACCATAAGAAAGAGACTGGGCAAAAATGGCCATGGCAGAGTTCAAGACGAAAACCACTGCTGAGCAAAAGAACATTAAGGCTCGTCTTATTTTGCCAGAAAACATCTTGATGATCCCCAAGACTTTTGGGAAAATACTTTTGTGGACTGACGAGACAAAGTTGAACTTTTGGAAGGTGTGTGTCCCTTTACATCTGGCGTAAAGTAACACCGCATTTGCAGAAAAGGAACATCATACCAACAGTAAAATATGGTGGTGGTAGTGTGATGGTCTGGGGCTGTTTTGCTGCTTCAGGACCTGGAAGACTTGCTGTGATAAATGGAACCATGAATTCTGCTGTCTACCAAAAACTCCTGAAGGAGAATGTCCGACCATCGTTCGTGACCTCGAGCTGAAGTGAACTTGGGTTCTGCATCAGGACAATGATCCAAAACACACCAGCAAGTCCACCTCTGAATGGCTGAAGAAGAACAAAATGAAGACTTTGGAGTGGCCTAGTCAAAGTCCTGACTTGAATCCTTTTGAGATGCTGTGGCATGACCTTAAAAGGCAGTTCATGCTCGAAAACCCCATGTGGCTGAATTACAACAATTCTGCAAAGATGAGTGGGCCAAAATTCCTCCACAGCTGTAAAGACTCATTGCAAGTTATCGCAAACGCTTGATTGCAGTTGTTGCTGCTAAGGGTGGCCCAACCAGTTATTAGGTTTAGGGGCAATCACTTTTCACACTGGGCCATTTAGGTTTGGATTTTGTTTTCCCTTAATAATAACAACCTTCATTTAAAAACTGCATTTTGTGTTTACTTGTGTTATCTTTGACTAATATTTAAATTAGTTTGATGATCTGAAACATTTAAGTGTGACGAACATGCAAAAAAATAAGAAATCAGGAAGGGGGCAAACACTTTCACACCACTGTACCTATAACCATCCATCCATCCATTATCTACCGCTTGGTCCCGTTAGGGGTCGCGGGTGACTGGAGCCTATCCCAGTGACTTTGGGCCTTAGGCAGGGCACACCCTGGACAGTGGCCAACTCGTCGCAGGGCGAACACAGACACAGACAAGGACAGACAACCATTCACTCACACATTCATTCAATACGGGCAATTTAGAGTTATCAATTAACCTACACATGCATGTCTTTGGACGGTGGGAGGAAGCCGGAGAACCCGGAGAGAACCCACGGTAACACGGGGAGGACATGCAGACTCCACCCAGAGAGATTGTGTGATGTTGGTCTGGTCCGGGAATCGAACCCACGATCTCCTTATTGGGAGGCAGGAGCTCTAGCCGCTCTGCCACCGTGCACCCTTACCTATAACCACTCTAGTCTTAATAATTGTGTTTTGAGTATGAACATAAAATTAAATAAGTGGGGGGGAAACAGATTATCATCAAAAAGCACTGACAAAACAACTTCTGTCCCTCCTCTATCCTCTGACCATCGTCCATTGGATCTTGTCTTCCTGCTCCTTCTGGAGGATCCCAAGTTGTTCCCAGACCAGATGGGATATTGTATGTAATCCCTCCAGTGTTTTCTGGGTTTGCCCTGGTAGGTCTTCACATTTGGTCATGCCAAGAAAACCCTGTAAAAGGTCTAGGATGCATCCTGATCACATGCCCGAACCACCTCAAATTGCTCCTTTTGACATGAAGGAGCAACGGTTCTACTCGGAGCTCCTTCCGAAGGACAGCCACCTTGTTTAGGAAACTAATTTTGTATCTCATTTATCATCGTCATTACCCAAAGCTCATGACCAAAGGTGAGGGTTGGCAAATTGACCTATAAATCAAGAACTTTGCCTTCAGAATGAGCTTATCTTCACTATGACAGTCTGGTTCAATGCCTGCATTACTGCTGCCGCTGTACCAGTCCACCTGTCGATCTCACATTCCATCTTTCCCTCACTCAACAAGACCCTGAGACTTTTGACAGGAGTGCTAAAGAACAAGGATTCCGGTCCTGAAAAGTAGTTTGATCCATGTCAGGATATACAATATATTATGGGTGTCATGGAAATAGTGTCTCCACTATAAATACCAACAGTGTATAGTGGGGCAAAAAAGTATTTAGTCAGCCACCAATTGTGCAAGTTCTCCCACTTAAAAGATGAGAGAGGCCTGTAATTTTCATCATAGGTACACTTCAACTATGAGAGTCAGAATGGGGGGGAAAGAATCCTGGAAATCACATTTTCACAGTCTGATTTTTAAAGAATTTATTTGCAAATCATGGTGGAAAATAAGTATTTGGTCAATAACAAAAGTTCATCTCAATACTTTGTTATATACCCTCTGTTGGCAATGACAGAGCTCAAACGTTTTCTGTAAGTCTTCACAAGGTTTTCACACACTGTTGCTGGTATTTTGGCCCATTCCTCCATGCAGATCTCCTCTAGAGCAGTGATGTTTTGGGGCTGTCGCTGGGCAATGCGGACTTTCAACTCCCTCAAAGATTTTCTATGGGGTTGAGATCTGGAGACTGGCTAGGCCACTCCAGGACCTTGAAATGCTTCTTACGAAGCCACTCCTTCGTTGCCTGGGCGGTGTGTTTGGGATCATTGTCATGCTGAAAGACCCAGCCACGTTTCATCTTCAATGCCCTTGCTGATGGAAGGAGGTTTTCACTCAAAATCTCACGATACATGGCCCCATTCATTCTTTCCTTTACACGGATCAGTCGCCCTGGTCCCTTTGCAGAAAAACAGCCCCAAAGCATGATGTTTCCACCCCATGCTTCACAGTAGGTATGGTGTTCTTTGGATG
>JAPFEX010000114.1:0-2500 GCA_027580175.1 Siniperca scherzeri | reverse complement strand
ACGTCGGAAGCGTCTCGATCCGAGCCTCCGTTCGGGAGCTATCTAAGTGTGTGTTTTTTTCCAGCTTTTTCAGAGTTTCACTGCCTCGACCTCTCGTAACTCCGGAACCAGGAGGGCCAGCGGGCTGAAACTTTTTTCCTCCATGTTTTCGGGTCCCCGAGTCGACTGGACGCGGGTCCGACGCTTTTCCCCGCCGGAAATAGCCCTAACCCGGTAGCGGGGCCGTATCTCCGAACCGGAGGTCGAGCGACTGGGCCCAAGACTGGCGCGTTCTGCGCCCGAAAACCATAGGGTGGACGCCGGAAGCTGCCTCGATCCGAGCCTCCGCTCGGGAGCTATCTAAGTGTGTGTGTTTTTCCAGCTTTACCAGAGTTTTTTATTACTTTCAAGTTTTTCACCAAGAATCAGAATCAGAAATACTTCAGGCAGGGCACCTCATCACTCAGACGTAGGGTGCTTCTGACCACTGCACAATGTACCCTTTTCAGTTTAAAATTCTATTTATTGATATTGATTTTTATTCATACCTCTGTTACTGCTGCGCAATATCCTCCGTCTCATTGTAAATAAGCTACACTTAACTTGGCAGTTCATGCACTATTACTTTATACCATATTATTATTATCATCATCATCATCATCCACTTTGTACTTTACACTTATCTTAATTTTATACTTTTACTTCCACTTTGTACTTAATTTGTCTTACCTGTATTAAAGTGTATTATATTTTTTTGCTTCGTACTTCTATTCCAACAGGGGAGTTTTGGGGGAGCTCTGCCGACATTCCTCCACAAAGTGCCATCACAGGTATACCAGGACCACCAGGTAGGAGTACCAGGGTTACCGAGCAGAGTACCAGGGGCGCCCGGTCAAATCACGGACTGCCAGGGGCACGAGGCTCAAGCACGGAGTACCAAGGGCGCGGAATGTCTGTGCGTTTTTCTCCAAGTTTCTAGACCGAAGGAGGCGGCTCATCGGTCGGAGGTGGGGCGCATCTTTTTAGGTCCGCCCTTTTCGGTGTCACGAGGTGTATGCTGGTTTTGCAAGCGAGTGTTCGCACGATTACAGGAACACGAATTTCCGAAACACAGGGCTCCGCGGAAAATCCCCGTTCGGACTCGGGGCTCGTGCCCCGACCTCCGGGTGCTCCGTACGGGTTACCACGGCAGGTTTTCCCGGTCCCCAGCTCTGGTTGTCACACACTTTGAGAAATTCCACACGGCGGCGCAGTGTTTGCAGATTCACTTGACCGACTGGCATCCGTGACCCGCCATCGGAGGGCCTCTCCGCCGCCGGCCTAGCGCCGGTGTTCGGGCGGCTGGTTCCTCCGGCCATGCGGGTTCGCCTCCGTGGCCGGGAGGGCCACGCGCTGAGGGGGCCCCAGGGCCTTTCCCCAGCGTTCCTCCCAGGCCGAACGATTGGTAGCGAGACCGAGACGCACCGTCTGCCCCAGCCGTCCTACCACGGAACCCGTCGCCGGGTGGCGGTCCCCGGGAACCCTTGCCCGGGACACCTCCCCATCCCTGCGCGGCCTCCGCAAGCACGATGTTTCTCAAACCTCGAGCCGATGGGCCGGCCTCGCCGACCCACCCAAACCTCACGCTGTCGCCCGCCCGCTGCTCCCAGGTCCGCGCCCGGGTCGACGGCGGGGCCCCTGACACCCCAGCGCACAGGTCGGGCGGGCGTCCGCGCCGACCGGTGCCCGAGGGCTACCTGGTTGATCCTGCCAGTAGCATATGCTTGTCTCAAAGATTAAGCCATGCAAGTCTAAGTACACACGGCCGGTACAGTGAAACTGCGAATGGCTCATTAAATCAGTTATGGTTCCTTTGATCGCCTAACGTTACTTGGATAACTGTGGCAATTCTAGAGCTAATACATGCCAACGAGCGCTGACCTCCGGGATGCGTGCATTTATCAGACCCAAACCCATGCGGGTGCCCTCGACGCCCGGCCGCTTTGGTGACTCTAGATAACCTCGAGCCGATCGCTGGCCCTCGTGGCGGCGACGCCTCATTCGAATGTCTGCCCCATCAACTTCGATGGTACTTTCTGTGCCTACCATGGTGACCACGGGTAACGGGAATCAGGGTTCGATTCCGGAGAGGGAGCCTGAGAAACGGCTACCACATCCAAGGAAGGCAGCAGGCGCAAGAATTACCCACTCCCGACTGGGAGGTAGTGACGAAATAACAATACAGGACTCTTTCGAGGCCCTGTAATTGGAATGAGTACACTTTAAATCCTTTAACGAGGATCAATTGAGGGCAAGTCTGGTGCCAGCAGCCGTAATTCCAGCTCCAATAGCGTATCTTAAAGTTGCTGCAGTTAAAAAGCTCGTAGTTGATCTCGGATCGAGCTGACGGTCCGCCGCGAGGCGAGCTACCGCCTGTCCCAGCCCCTGCCTCTCGGCGCCTCGATGCTCTTAACTGAGTGTCCCCGGGTCCAAGCGCTACTTTGAAAAAATTAGAGTGTTCAAAGCAGGCCCGGTCGCCTGA
>JAPFEX010000033.1:32500-35000 GCA_027580175.1 Siniperca scherzeri | reverse complement strand
GGAAATTCGTGTTCCTGTAATCGTGCGAACACTCGCTTGCAAAACCAGCATACACCTCGTGACACCGAAAAGGGCGGACCTAAAAAGATGCGCCCCACCTCCGACCGATGAGCCGCCTCCTTCGGTCTAGAAACTTGGAGAAAACGCACAGACATTCCGCGCCCTTGGTACTCCGTGCTTGAGCCTCGTGCCCTGGCAGTCCGTGATTTGACCGGGCGCCCTGGTACTCTGCTCGGTAACCCTGGTACTCCTACCTGGTGGTCCTGGTATACCTGTGATGGCACTTTGTGGAGGAATGTCGGCAGAGCTCCCCCAAAACTCCCCTGTTGGAATAGAAGTACGAAGCAAAAAAATATAATACACTTTAATACAGGTAAGACAAATTAAGTACAAAGTGGAAGTAAAAGTATAAAATTAAGATAAGTGTAAAGTACAAAGTGGATGATGATGATGATGATAATAATAATATGGTATAAAGTAATAGTGCATGAACTGCCAAGTTAAGTGTAGCTTATTTACAATGAGACGGAGGATATTGCAGCAGTAACAGAGGTATGAATAAAAATCAATATCAATAAATAGGGAATTTTAAACTGAAAAGGGTACATTGTGCAGTGGTCAGAAGCACCCTACGTCTGAGTGATGAGGTGCCCTGCCTGAAGTATTTCTGATTCTGATTCTTCGGTAGAAAAACTTCAGAAAGTAATAAAAAAAAAACTCTGGTAAAGCTGGAAAAAACACACACACTTAGATAGCTCCCGAACGGAGGCTCGGATCGAGACGCTTCCGACGTCCACCCTATGGTTTTCGGGGGCGCAGAACGCGCCAGTCTTGGGCCCGAGTCGCTACGACCTCCGGTTCCGGAGATACGGCCCCGCTACCGGGTTAGGGCTATTTCCGGCGGGAAAACGGCGTCGGACCCGCGTCCAGTCGACTCGGGACCCGAAAACATGGAGGAAAAAGTTTCAGCCCGCTGGCCCTCCTGGTTCCGGAGTTACGAGAGGTCGAGGCAGTGAAACTCTGAAAAGCTGGAAAAACACACACTTAGATAGCTCCCGAACGGAGGCTCGGATCGAGACGCCCGACGCCCACCCTATGGTTTTCGGGGCGCAGAACGCGCCAGTCTTGGGCCCGAGTCGCCACGACCTCCGGTTCCGGAGATAGGAGAGGTCGAGGCAGTGAAACTCTGAAAAGCTTGAAAAACACACACTTAGATAGCTCCCGAACGGAAGCTCGGATCGAGACGCCCGACGTCCACCCTATGGTTTTCGGGGCGCAGAACGCGCCTGTCTTGGGCCCGAGTCGCTACGACCTCCGGTTCCGGAGATACGGCCCCGCTACCGGGTTAGGGCTATTTCCGGCGGAAAACGGCGTCGGACCCGCGTCCAGTCGACTCGGGACCCGAAAACATGGAGGAAAAAGTTTCAGCCCGCTGGCCCTCCTGGTTCCGGAGTTACGAGAGGTCGAGGCAGTGAAACTCTGAAAAGCTTGAAAAACACACACTTAGATAGCTCCCGAACGGAGGCTCGGATCGAGACGCCCGACGTCCACCCTATGGTTTTCGGGGCGCAGAACGCGCCAGTCTTGGGCCCGAGTCGCACGACCTCCGGTTCCGGAGATAGGAGAGGTCGAGGCAGTGAAACTCTGAAAAGCTTGAAAAACACACACTTAGATAGCTCCCGAACGGAAGCTCGGATCGAGACGCTTCCGACGTCCACCCTATGGTTTTCGGGGCGCAGAACGCGCCTGTCTTGGGCCCGAGTCGCTCGACCTCCGGTTCCGGAGATACGGCCCCGCTACCGGGTTAGGGCTATTTCCGGCGGAAAACGGCGTCGGACCCGCGTCCAGTCGACTCGGGACCCGAAAACATGGAGGAAAAAGTTTCAGCCCGCTGGCCCTCCTGGTTCCGGAGTTACGAGAGGTCGAGGCAGTGAAACTCTGAAAAGCTTGAAAAACACACACTTAGATAGCTCCCGAACGGAGGCTCGGATCGAGACGCTCCGACGTCCACCCTATGGTTTTCGGGGCGCAGAACGCGCCAGTCTTGGGCCCGAGTCGCACGACCTCCGGTTCCGGAGATAGGAGAGGTCGAGGCAGTGAGACTCTGAAAAGCTTGAAAAACACACACTTAGATAGCTCCCGAACGGAAGCTCGGATCGAGACGCTTCCAACGTCCACCCTATGGTTTTCGGGGGCGCAGAACGCGCCTGTCTTGGGCCCGAGTCGCTACGACCTCCGGTTCCGGAGATACGGCCCCGCTTCCGGTTTAGGGCTATTTCCGGCGGAAAACGGCGTCGGACCCGCGTCCAGTCGACTCGGGACCCGAAAACATGGGGGAAGTTTCAGCCCGCTAGCCCTCGCGGTAACTGCCATGGTCAGATTAAAAGTAAAATGAAACTGAAACTAAGAATAACAAAACTAAACGAAAACGTCCAACAGTGGACGGGCTGACCCTTTTCTTTTGTATTTCTTTATAATCATTATTGGAGGACCTTATACT
>JAPFEX010000033.1:17500-27500 GCA_027580175.1 Siniperca scherzeri | reverse complement strand
AACATTTTTGACACGGGTCTGACATTCGGGAACATTTTTGACACGGGTCTGACATTCGGGAACATTTCTGACATTCCGCAGCGCCCATTCGGGAACATTTTTGACACGGAACTCGGTGTCCAAAGGGGAACACTGAGCTCCATTCTGAGTATGGCAAATGTCAAAATATAAGGCCAATTCTTACATTTTGACATTTGGCACACTTTTGAATGGGGTTTTGGGGTTGCCAATTGTCAGTGTTGACAAATAGGAACATTTTTGACACGGAACTCGTGTCCAAAGGGGAACACTGAGCTCCATTCTGAGGTATGGCAAATGTCAAAATATAAGGCCATTTTACATTTTTGACATTTGGCACACTTTTGAATGGGGTTTTGGGATGGCAATTGTCAGTGACAATTGGGAACATTTTTGACAAATGCTCTGACAATCGGGAACATTTCTGACATTCCGCAGCGCCCATTCGGGAACATTTTTGACACGGCGGAACTCGTGTCCAAAGGGGAACACTGAGCTCCATTCTGAGGTATGGCAAATGTCAAAATATAAGGCCAATTTTACATTTTTGACATTTGGCACACTTTTGAATGGGGTTTTCGGATGGCAATTGTCAGTGTGACAATTGGGAACATTTTTGACACGGCATAACTCGGTGTCCAATTGGGAACACTGAGGGCTCCATTCTGAGGTATGGCAAATGTCAAAATATAAGGCCATTCTTACATTTTTGACATTTGGCACACTTTTGAATGGGGTTTTCGATGGCAATTGTCAGTGACAATTGGGAACATTTTTGACAAATGCTGTGACAAATAGGAACATTTTTGACACTGTGCAATGTCCAATTGGGAACATTTTTGACACGGCGGAACTCGTGTCCAAAGGGGAACACTGAGGCTCCATTCTGAGTATGGCAAATGTCAAAATATAAGGCCATTTCACATTTTTGACATTTGGCACACTTTTGAATGGGGTTTTGGGATGGCAATTGTCAGTGTGACAATTGGGAACATTTTTGACACGGCGAACTCGGTGTCCAAAGGGGAACACTGAGGGCTCCATTCTGAGGTATGGCAAATGTCAAAATATAAGGCCATTTTACATTTTTGACATTTGGCACACTTTTGAATGGGGTTTTCGATGGCAATTGTCAGTGTTGACAAATAGGAACATTTTTGACAAATGCTGTGACAAAGAGGAACATTTTTGACACTGTGCAATGTCCAATTGGGAACATTTTTGACACGGAACTCGGTGTCCAAAGGGGAACACTGAGGCTCCATTCTGAGGTATGGCAAATGTCAAAATATAAGGCCATTTCTTACATTGACATTTGGCACACTTTTGAATGGGGTTTTGGGGTTGCCAATTGTCAGTGGTGCCAATTGGGAACATTTTTGACAAATGCTGTGACAAAGAGGAACATTTTTGACACTGTGCAATGTCCAATTGGGAACATTTTTGACACGGCGGAACTCGGTGTCCAAAGGGGAACACTGAGCCTCCGTTCTGAGGTATGGCAAATGTCAAAATATAAGGCCAATTTTACATTTTTGACATTTGGCACACTTTTGAATGGGGTTTTCGGATGGCAATTGTCAGTGTTGACAATTGGGAACATTTTTGACACGGCATAACTTGGTGTCCAAAGGGGAACACTGAGGGCTCCATTCTGAGGTATGGCAAATGTCAAAATATAAGGCCAATTCTTACATTGTGACATTTGGCACACTTTTGAATGGGGTTTTGGATGGCAATTGTCAGTGTTGACAATTGGGAACATTTTTGACAAATGCTGTGACAAATAGGAACATTTTTGACAAATGCTCTGACAATCGGGAACATTTTTGACACGGCGGAACTCGTGTCCAAAGGGGAACACTGAGGCTCCATTCTGAGGTATGGCAAATGTCAAAATATAAGGCCATTTCTTACATTTTTGACATTTGGCACACTTTTGAATGGGGTTTTGGGGTTGCCAATTGTCAGTGTGACAATTGGGAACATTTTTGACACGGCGGAACTTGGTGTCCAAAGGGGAACACTGAGGCTCCATTCTGAGGTATGGCAAATGTCAAAATATAAGGCCATTTTACATTTTTGACATTTGGCACACTTTTGAATGGGGTTTTGATGGCAATTGTCAGTGTTGACAATTGGGAACATGTTTGACAAATGCTGTGACAAATAGGAAAATCTTTGACACTGTGTAATGTCCAATTGGGAACATTTTTGACACGGGTCTGACATTCGGGAACATTTTTGACACGGAACTCGGTGTCCAAAGGGGAACACTGAGGGCTCCATTCTGAGGTATGGCAAATGTCAAAACATGAGGCCATTTCTTACATTGTGACATTTGGCACACTTTTGAATGGGGTTTCGGGGGTTGCCAATTGTCAGTGTTGACAATTGGGAACATTTTTGACAAATAGGAACATTTTTGACAAATGCTGTGACAAATAGGAACATTTTTGACACTGTGCAATGTCCAATTGGGAACATTTTTGACACGGAACTCGTGTCCAAAGGGGAACACTGAGGCTCCATTCTGAGGTATGGCAAATGTCAAAATATAAGGCCATTTTACATTTTTGACATTTGGCACACTTTTGAATGGGGTTTTGGGGTTGCCAATTGTCAGTGTTGACAATTGGGAACATTTTTGACACGGCGAACTTGGTGTCCAAAGGGGAACACTGAGGGCTCCATTCTGAGGTATGGCAAATGTCAAAATATAAGGCCATTTCTTACATTGACATTTGGCACACAGAATGGGGTTTTGGATGGCAATTGTCAGTGTGACAATTGGGAACATTTTTGACACGGCGAACTCGGTGTCCAAAGGGGAACACTGAGGCTCCATTCTGAGGTATGGCAAATGTCAAAATATAAGGCCAATTCTTACATTTTGACATTTGGCACACTTTTGAATGGGGTTTT
The DNA here is from genome assembly GCA_027580175.1 of Siniperca scherzeri. Lineage (NCBI taxonomy): Eukaryota > Metazoa > Chordata > Actinopteri > Centrarchiformes > Sinipercidae > Siniperca > Siniperca scherzeri. The sequence continues at coordinate 24,557 of JAPFEX010000033.1, read as the reverse complement.
GGGATGGCAATTGTCAGTGGTGACAATTGGGAACATTTTTGACACGGCAGAACTTGGTGTCCAAAGGGGAACACTGAGGCTCCATTCTGAGGTATGGCAAATGTCAAAATTTGAGGCCATTTCATATTTTGACACTTGGCATACATCAGAATGGGGTTTTGGGGGTTGCAATTGTCAGTGTTGACAATTGGGAACACTGAGGCTCCATTCTGAGGTATGGCAATGTCAAAATATAAGGCCAATTCTTACATTTTGACATTTGGCACACAGAATGGGGTTTTCGGGATGGCAATTGTCAGTGACAATTGGGAACATTTTTGACACGGCAGAACTTGGTGTCCAAAGGGGAACACTGAGGGCTCCATTCTGAGGTATGGCAAATGTCAAAATTTGAGGCCATTTCTTATATTTTGACACTTGGCATACATCAGAATGGGGTTTTGGGGGTTGCCAATTGTCAGTGGTGCCAATTGGGAACATTTTTGACACGGCCTGACTTGGTGTCCAAAGGGGAACACTGAGGGCTCCATTCTGAGGTATGGCAAATGTCAAAATATAAGGCCATTTCTTACATTGTGACATTTGGCACACTTTTGAATGGGGTTTTGGGGGTTGCCAATTGTCAGTGGTGCCAATTGGGAACATTTTTGACACGGCGGAACTCGGTGTCCAAAGGGGAACACTGAGGCTCCATTCTGAGGTATGGCAAATGTCAAAATATAAGGCCAATTCTTACATTTTGACATTTGGCATACATCAGAATGGGGTTTTGGGGGTTGCCAATTGTCAGTGGTGCCAATTGGGAACATTTTTGACACGGCCTGACTTGGTGTCCAAAGGGGAACACTGAGGGCTCCATTCTGAGGTATGGCAAATGTCAAAATTTGAGGCCATTTCTTATATTTTGACACTTGGCATACATCAGAATGGGGTTTTGGGGGTTGCCAATTGTCAGTGGTGCCAATTGGGAACATTTTTGACACGGCCTGACTTGGTGTCCAAAGGGGAACACTGAGGGCTCCATTCTGAGGTATGGCAAATGTCAAAATATTAGGCCATTTCTTACATTGTGACATTTGGCACACTTTTGAATGGGGTTTTGGGGGTTGCCAATTGTCAGTGGTGCCAATTGGGAACATTTTTGACACGGCCTGACTTGGTGTCCAAAGGGGAACACTGAGGGCTCCATTCTGAGGTATGGCAAATGTCAAAATATAAGGCCATTTCTTACATTGTGACATTTGGCACACTTTTGAATGGGGTTTTGGATGGCAATTGTCAGTGGTGCCAATTGGGAACATTTTTGACAAATGCTGTGACAAAGAGGAACATTTTTGACACTGTGCAATGTCCAATTGGGAACATTTTTGACACGGCCTAACTTGATGTCCAAAGGGGAACACTGAGGCTCCATTCTGAGGTATGGCAAATGTCAAAATATAAGGCCATTTCTTACATTTTTGACATTTGGCACACTTTTGAATGGGGTTTTGGGATGGCAATTGTCAGTGGTGCCAATTGGGAACATTTTTGACACGGCCTGACTTGGTGTCCAAAGGGGAACACTGAGGGCTCCATTCTGAGGTATGGCAAATGTCAAAATTTGAGGCCATTTCTTATATTTTGACACTTGGCATACATCAGAATGGGGTTTTGGGGGTTGCCAATTGTCAGTGGTGCCAATTGGGAACATTTTTGACACGGCCTGACTTGGTGTCCAAAGGGGAACACTGAGGGCTCCATTCTGAGGTATGGCAAATGTCAAAATATTAGGCCATTTCTTACATTGTGACATTTGGCACACTTTTGAATGGTGATTTGCGGGTTGCCAAATGTCAGAGGTGACAATTGGGAACATTTTTGACATTTGGCACATCAGAATGGGGTTTTGAGGTTGCCAAATGTCAGAGGTCTACCCAGGAACGAATGCCCGCCTCGGGCACGCTGGAGGATGGAGGGACACCCTCCAGGACTGGCACTCTGACAATTGGGAACATTTTTGACACGGCCTGACTTGGTGTCCAAAGGGGAACACTGAGGGCTCCATTCTGAGGTATGGCCATTTCTTACATTGTGACATTTGGCACACTTTTGAATGGTGATTTGGGGGTTGCCAAATGTCAGTGGTGACAATTGGGAACATTTTTGACACGGCCTGACTTGGTGTCCAAAGGAACACTGAGGCTCCATTCTGAGGAGGCCATTTTACATTTTTGACACGGCCTGACTTGGTGTCCAAAGGAACACTGAGGCTCCATTCTGAGGAGGCCATTTCTTACATTTTTGACACGGCTACACACTTATAATTCCAGCGGAAAGAGTTTCGTGCCCTGGTACTCCTTTTTGAAGTTCGTGCCCTGGTACTCCTTTTTGAAGTTCGTGCCCTGGTTCTCCTTTTTGAAGTTCGTGCCCTGGTACTCCTTTTTGAAGTTCGTGCCCTGGTTCTCCTTTTTGAAGTTCGTGCCCTGGTTCTCCTTTTTGAAGTTCGTGACCCTGGTACTCCTTTTTGAAGTTGTTATAAGTTCTGGGGTTGCCAAATGTCAGAGGTCTACCCAGGAACGAATGCCCGCCTCGGGCACGCTGGAGGATGGAGGGACACCCTCCAGGACTGGCACTCTGACAATTGGGAACATTTTTGACACGGCCTGACTTGGTGTCCAAAGGGGAACACTGAGGGCTCCATTCTGAGGAGGCCATTTCTTACATTGTGACATTTGGCATACTTTTGAATGGGGTTTTGGGGTTGCCAAATGTCAGTGGTGACAATTGGGAACACTGAGCTCCATTCTGAGGAGGCCATTTCACATTGTGACATTTGGCACACTTCAGAATGGGGTTTTCGGATGGCAATTGTCAGTGGTGCCAATTGGGAACACTGAGCTCCATTCTGAGTATGGCAAATGTCAGTGACAATTGGGAACACTGAGCTCCATTCTGAGGAGGCCATTTCTTATATTTTGACATTTGGCACACTTTTGAATGGGGTTTTGGGGTTGCCAATTGTCAGTGGTGACAATTGGGAACATTTTTGACACGGCGGAACTCGGTGTCCAATTGGGAACATTTTTGACACGGCATAACTCGTGTCCAATTGGGAACATTTTTGACACGGCATAACTCGTGTCCAAAGGAACACTGAGGTTCCATTCTGAGGTATGGCAAATGTCAGTGACAATTGGGAACATTTTTGACATTTGGCACACTTTTGAATGGGGTTTTGGGGTTGCCAAATGTCAGAGGTGACAATTGGGAACATTTTTGACATTTGGCACACTTTTGAATGGGGTTTTGAGGTTGCCAAATGTCAGTGGTGACAATTGGGAACATTTTTGACACGGCATAACTTGGTGTCCAGAAAGGAACACTGAGGGCTCCATTCTGAGGTATGGCAAATGTCAAAATGTAAGGGCATTTCTTACATTTTGACATTTGGCACACTTTTGAATGGGGTTTTGGGGGTTGCCAAATGTCAGTGTGACAATTGGGAACATTTTTGACACGGCATAACTCGGTGTCCAAAGGGGAACACTGAGGGCTCCATTCTGAGGTATGGCAAATGTCAAAATATAAGGCCATTTCTTACATTTTGACATTTGGCACACTTTTGAATGGGGTTTTGGAGGTTGCCAAATGTCAGTGGTGACAATTGGGAACATTTTTGACAAATACTGTGACAAAGAGGAACATTTTTGACACTGTGCAATGTCCAATTGGGAACATTTTTGACACGGCATAACTCGGTGTCCAAAGGGGAACACTGAGGGCTCCATTCTGAGGTATGGCAAATGTCAAAATATAAGGCCATTTCTTACATTTTGACATTTGGCACACTTTTGAATGGGGTTTTGGGGGTTGCCAAATGTCAGTGTGACAATTGGGAACATTTTTGACACGGCATAACTCGGTGTCCAATTGGGAACACTGAGGGCTCCATTCTGAGGTATGGCAAATGTCAAAATATAAGGCCAATTCTTACATTTTGACATTTGGCACACTTTTGAATGGGGTTTTCGGGATGGCAATTGTCAGTGTTGACAATTGGGAACATTTTTGACAAATACTGTGACAAATAGGAACATTTTTGACGCGGCGCGACGTCCACTTGGGAACATTTTTGACACGGCGGAACTCGGTGTCCAAAGGGGAACACTGAGCCTCCGTTCTGAGGTATGGCAAATGTCAAAATATAAGGGCATTTCTTACATTTTGACAAATGGGAACATTTTTGACAATTGGGAACATTTTTGACAAATGCTGTGACAAATAGGAACATTTTTGACGCGCCGCGACGTCCACTCGGGAACATTTTTGACACGGAACTCGGTGTCCAAAGGGGAACACTGAGGTCTCCATTCTGAGGTATGGCAAATGTCAAAATATAAGGCCAATTCTTACATTTTGACATTTGGCACACTTTTGAATGGGGTTTTCGGGATGGCAATTGTCAGTGTTGACAATTGGGAACATTTTTGACAAATACTGTGACAAAGAGGAACATTTTTGACGCGTGACGTCCAATTGGGAACATTTTTGACACGGCATAACTCGGTGTCCAATTGGGAACATTTTTGACGCGCGACGTCCAATTGGGAACACTGAGGGCTCCATTCTGAGGTATGGCAAATGTCAAAATATAAGGCCAATTCTTACATTTTGACATTTGGCACACTTTTGAATGGGGTTTTCGGGATGGCAATTGTCAGTGTTGACAATTGGGAACATTTTTGACAAATACTGTGACAAATAGGAACATTTTTGACGCGGCGTGACGTCCAATTGGGAACATTTTTGACACGGCGGAACTCGGTGTCCAAAGGGGAACACTGAGGGCTCCATTCTGAGGTATGGCAAATGTCAAAATATAAGGGCATTTCTTACATTTTGACAAATGGGAACATTTTTGACGCGCGACGTCCACTTGGGAACATTTTTGACACGGAACTCGGTGTCCAATTGGGAACATTTTTGACACGGCAACTCGGTGTCCAAAGGGGAACACTGAGGGCTCCATTCTGAGGTATGGCAAATGTCAAAATATAAGGGCATTTCTTACATTTTGACATTTGGCACACTTTTGAATGGGGTTTTGGAGGTTGCCAAATGTCAGTGGTGACAATTGGGAACATTTTTGACAAATACTGTGACAAATAGGAACATTTTTGACGCGGCGCGACGTCCAATTGGGAACATTTTTGACACGGCGGAACTTGGTGTCCAAAATGGAACACTGAGGTTCCATTCTGAGGTATGTCAAATGTCAAAATATAAGGGCATTTCTTACATTTTGACATTTGGCACACTTCAGAATGGGGTGCTCGGGGTTGCCAAATGTCAGTGTGACAGACGGGAACATTTTTGACACACTACAATGTCCAAAGGGGAACACTGACCGCTCCATTCTGAGGTATGTCAAATGTCAAAATATTAGTTATTGACAAACGGGGACATTTTTGACACGCATTTTCACTCGAAGGCTGATTTTCACATTTTTCTGACCAAAGTGCAATGCCCATCCCCCACCCGGTGACACACAGGAACATTTTTGACAAATGGGAGGGATGGTCCGCCTGAGGTCTACCCAGGAACGAATGCTGTTTTGGGGCATGCGGAGGAGGGAGTCACCCCCCAGGACGGTCACTCTGACGAATGGGGACATTTTTGACAAATGGGAGGGAGGGCCCGCCGGAGGTCTACCCAGGAACGAATGCCCGTCTTGGGCCACGCGGAGGAAGGAGGGACCCTCCAGGACTGGCGCTCTGACAAATGGGAACATTTTTGACAAATGGGAGGGAGGGTCCGCCGGAGGTCTACCCAGGAACGAATGACCGCCTCGGGCACGCGGAGGACCTCCGCCGGGCCCTGCCGGAACGGGCGCCTGACGATCGGGCGACGCCCGAAATGTCAAAAATGTTCCCGAACGGACGCAGACGTAAGGGAACCCGCGACCTCTGAGGGCCTCGTCGAGTGCGTTCGGCCGGGTCGCGACCCTTTACGCTCGAGCTAGAGAGCTGCGACCTTTTCCGGTCGAAAGTCGGCGTTGCGCTGAAGAGCTGACGTGAATTTGGTGGTCCTGGGTGCATGCTGAGGTGCCTAATAACCTGCACAAAGGTCAAAAGGTCGCCAGGTGTCCCAAGTGTCAAATTTGACATTTGGGTCAAATCACCCGATTTCAACATTTCAGCACGGGGCGAGAAAGTTGCGACGTTTTCCGTTCGAAAGTCGGGGTTGCGGAGAAGAGCCGATGTGAATTTGGTGGTCCTGGGTGCATGCTGAGGTGCCTAATAACCTGCACAAAGGTCAAAAGGTCGCCAGGTGTCCCAAGTGTCAAATCGAAAATTGACGCAGACGCCTCGGGATTCGCCCTCATCGCGCTGCTCCCAAATGTCAAAATGTTCCTGCAAGGCCAAATTTCGTAAGGGCCGCTCTGACGAACGGGACCGCTTGACAGTCGACTTTTTGAGCGCGTGTCAAAATGTTCCCAAATGTCAAAATGTTCCCAAATGGACGAGACGTAAGGGAACCCGCGACCTCAGAGGGCCTCGTTAAGTGCGTTTCACCGGTCACGACCCTTTACGCCGAAAGCTAGAGCTTTGCGACCTTTTCCGGTCGAAAGTCGGGGTCGCGTGGAGCGCTGACGCGAATTTGGCGGTCCTGCGCGCAGGCTACAGTTCAAGACCCGCACTGGTCGGTAGGCCGGACGGTTCCCTAACGCTTTTTAATTATTCAATTTATTACATCAAAATTCATAACTTCTCACAGAAACGTCCCAGAGACCCCATATTTGGCACGGACGGTGCGGGCGGGCCCGGAACGAGCTCAAGATTGTCAAATCCCCCAGCGGCACCGGGGAAAATCGGTCCGCTCGAACCGCCGAGAGCGGAACGGGTGAGAGACGACGAATCTCACACCCTCCGTGACATTTTGGCCAGCTCGGAGAGATTTTTTTCCCAGCGCCAGAGCTCCGATTTTTCGGTATGTCGTCGCCGGGCCCCGGAGGGCCCCGCCCGACCAGGTCCGCCCTCTAGCGCTTACGGCGGCGCGGGATCAGCGTGACACT
>JAPFEX010000113.1:7500-11042 GCA_027580175.1 Siniperca scherzeri | reverse complement strand
GTTCAATGCCTGCATTACTGCTGCCGCTGTACCAGTCCACCTGTCGATCTCACATTCCATCTTTCCCTCACTCAACAAGACCCTGAGACTTTTGACAGGAGTGCTAAAGAACAAGGATTCCGGTCCTGAAAAGTAGTTTGATCCATGTCAGGATATACAATATATTATGGGTGTCATGGAAATAGTGTCTCCACTATAAATACCAACAGTGTATAGTGGGGCAAAAGTATTTAGTCAGCCACCAATTGTGCAAGTTCTCCCACTTAAGATGAGAGAGGCCTGTAATTTTCATCATAGGTACACTTCAACTATGAGAGTCAGAATGGGGAAAGAATCCAAATCACATTTTCACAGTCTGATTTTTAAAGAATTTATTTGCAAATCATGGTGGAAAATAAGTATTTTGTCAATAACAAAAGTTCATCTCAATACTTTGTTATACCCTCTGTTGGCAATGACAGAGCTCAAACGTTTTCTGTAAGTCTTCACAAGGTTTTCACACACTGTTGCTGGTATTTTGGCCCATTCCTCCATGCAGATCTCCTCTAGAGCAGTGATGTTTTGGGGCTGTCGCTGGGCAATGCGGACTTTCAACTCCCTCCAAAGATTTTCTATGGGGTTGAGATCCGGAGACTGGCTAGGCCACTCCAGGACCTTGAAATGCTTCTTACGAAGCCACTCCTTCGTTGCCTGGGCGGTGTGTTTGGGATTATTGTCATGTTGAAAGAACCAGCCACGTTTCATCTTCAATGCCCTTGCTGATGGAAGGAGGTTTTCACTCAAAATCTCACGATACATGGCCCCATTCATTCTTTCCTTTACACGGATCAGTCGCCCTGGTCCCTTTGCAGAAAAACAGCCCCAAAGCATGATGTTTCCACCCCATGCTTCACAGTAGGTATGGTGTTCTTTGGATGCAACTCAGCACCTACAGTAGTAACAGAGTGTTACTTCTAAGGTCAGCATTTCATACATAAACTCATCAGTTAGTCCTCATCCTAAACGCGTCTTGTCACTTAAAACTAATGTTTGAAAATACAAACAAGTTTGTAAACTAAGCAGCTAAGCATGGTTATATTAGAACAAAATAACAGTCTTCTTATTTTTCCTTATCATACAACTAACATCCGGACTAACTAGCCCTACACTGTAATATAAGAACAGCCTCAGTCCGTCAGCATGGTATCATGACCCGGGACCTGTTAGCTTTAGCCTCAGTCCGTCACCATGGTATCATGACCGGGACCTGTTAGCTTTAGCCTCAGTCCGTCATGGTATCGTGACCGGGACCTGTTAGCTTTAGCCTCAGTCCGTCAGCATGGTATCGTGACCCGGGACCTGTTAGCTTTAGCCTCAGTCCGTCAGCATGGTATCGTGACCCGGGACCTGTTAGCTTTAGCCTCAGTCCGTCACCATGGTATCATGACCCGGGACCTGTTAGCTTTAGCCTCAGTCCGTCACCATGGTATCATGACCCGGGACCTGTTAGCTTTAGCCTCAGTCCGTCAGCATGGTATCATGACCCGGGACCTGTTAGCTTTAGCCTCAGTCCGTCAGCATGGTATCGTGACCCGGGACCTGTTAGCTTTAGCCTCAGTCCGTCACCATGGTATCATGACCCGGGACCTGTTAGCTTTAGCCTCAGTCCGTCACCATGGTATCTTAGCTAGGTATCGTAGCTTTAGCCATAAAGAGCAGATTTAAGACACTTTGACAGGGTTCTTGTTTTAAAACAAGTCAGCTGGAAACATTAAGAAGTCAGCCGCAGAAGTTTTCAACTACCTTATGGAGCTAACATTAGCTTAATTAGCTAGCAAACTTCAGCTGATAAAATGCGCCATTTGTCATTTTAGCCGGCAAAATAAACAGTCGTCTGCTAGAAATGCGAAGCTGCTTTTGTTTACTTGTGTCTGAAATCAGTGACGCATTGTTTGATAAATTGCTGTGAATTTTGAGGGTAAATCTGCCGTGATTATCACTGTAAACTGTAAGTGCTGCGTGGGAAGGGAGAGACTGACAGGTAGCAACAGTAATTAAGGGGGGTGGGGCTTAGCAAGCGGTCAGTTAAATAATCAAAGATAAATAAGCTGTGTAAGTTGTTCTTTACTCGGACCTGTTGTTCTTCAGCCAGTCGGGCCAGAGCCGCCTGGGCGGAGCCTTCCAGCCCCTCCAGCTCCGCCCTGCGAGGCACTGCTCGCTGGCGCTGGAAGGCTGGACTGAGCGCTCTGAAGCTGGACAGGCGCTCCAACACACGACCCGACCGCTCAGATCTCCACCTGAAAGGAGGGAACACACAGAGAGGTCTCACTCTGCCAGAGTTTCCAGAACCTAACAACACACACCAGGGACAGGTTTCTCTCGAGCGGCAACCTGAGGGCTGAAAAATGAAGCCAACAGGAAGTGCCAAATCTGCAGTTCCTCCAACGGCCACAGAGCCCGTGTAAAATGTCCAACTTTACAGCAGAAATAAACACGTTTACAGCCTGGTACAAAACACGGTTTGGTCTCTATAGTGAATTTTCTTTCACCCCTAAAAATCATTTTCTGATATTCATTTATTCATTGTTCATAGTATACTAGTGCAAACCAGTGAGACAGCTGCTCTCTCAGCAGCAGTCTCTGGTCAGCTCTCTCACCGGGCAGGAAGCTCCCTTCTTCTTCGGTGGTGTCGGGAGCAGCAGCAGTCGGGCTCAGAGGCGCTGGGGTGGAGGTCTTGGAGTAGAGCATGTCCAGCAGAAACTTCTTGTCGTCGGACAGAGTGCTGCACTGCCGCTGCACCGACGATTCTGCAAACAGACAGATGTCCAGATGTTAACAGGAAGTCTGACAGACATCCTTCAGAATAAAAGCAGCAGCTGATTCAGCTCAGCGTGGTCAGTACTTATTGATCATTTTGTGCTTCCAGCTGAGTCTCGTGCTTTTCTTGGCCACAGTTAATGCCATTAAGATGAACGTTTGGAGATGATGTGGGACAGTGAGTGAGGGGGAGAGGGGGATGCTGAGATTGAGGATCTTGGGACCAAAAGCCCCCAGCTGGTGAGCAGAGTCAGGACGCACGGAAGTGGTCGTCTCCTGCGGTGGGACAGTGTGTGCAGGCGCTGCTGTCGGCGAAGCCCACATGGTGCATTTTGCACTCTGAACTGAATCAGTTGACATGGAGAATATATTAGTTTGCAAACTGATTGATCTATATTCTATAAGTCTGATGTCCATATTGGCACTGAAACAGTATTGTCACGGTGAGGAGAGAGTTTGTAGATTGTCATTTTTTTTGGGTGAGAATGAACTTCGTTTCAGTAATAAGGGAAGTTGTGGATATCACTTTTCTTTCTTTCACCTGAACGCACCGGTGGTGACAGTGAGGGGGAAGATGTATGTTTGCTGGAGAAGGTCAAAGGTCACGAGGGAGCTGCCACTGAAAAGGTTACTCCTCTCCGTTTCCACGCAGGAAGTTGATCCTTATAGATTTGAAACACAGAGTCACGATGGGCGAGAGTAGGAGGAGCCGATTACCCGGTCTATCCAGGTCTTCTTTGATGCTA
>JAPFEX010000112.1:0-11104 GCA_027580175.1 Siniperca scherzeri | reverse complement strand
TCAGCTCTTGCACCTCTACATTCTTTCTGTCTTGAAAGCATGACTTTACTGGATCACCAAAGTCAGAGGAAAAATTATAAAACCAATTAAACTGGATGTGTAAAAAAAAATAGCGTAAAAGCAATTAGAAACACTGCTAACAGCTTGCTGCTAATTATTGATGCATAAAATGGTCAACCAAACTTTTAAAAACACAAAACATACTAAATCCATCCAGGTGAAAATAACAAATATACAGTACCTATCAAACCAGTTTTAAAAAGACAGAGGAAAACGTGTACATGTAATAGGATATGTTGTTCGATAGCATATACATACATTACATATATTGTTGATGTCCATCCTGGATTTCTCTTGTAACACTGAAAAAGATGCTGACTTTAAAGCTGCACTATCACCTGGTTACTAAAGCTCAAATTTACTGTATCAAAATGTCTAGCAAAATGCATATAATCTATATTCTATGTTTAGAACTGATATAGGTCTATAGGAGCTGAAGTCTGTTTTGTTTTTACCCACTTTAGGAATCACTGAGATTACTGCTTGTTTCCAGGACGCCAGGTTTCGCCACTCCCAGAACATAGTTAAAACAATCCTTTAGCACTGGTGTTATTGATGGTTATACATTCTGATGTACCCATCTGATGGCATTTTATTTGTTTTCTGATATTGCCTTGTTTATCTCCTCATCTGTTCTCCTGAGTTATTATTAGGCTCTGTCTATTTAAGTCCAAAGATGTTAGAAAGGATGATATGACAGCTGACTCAGTTGTTCAGACTGGGAATATAATTTTGTAGTACGTTTCAAAGGTATTTTGCATGTCTTCCAAATTGTGACATCTCATTAGTCCTGGGTCCCTGACTTTATGTAAAATCTCTCAGCCTGTTGTTCCATTTTCCATGTAAAAGTAATTTTTAGATTTAGGACCATTTTCATAGAAATTTTTTAAATTTGTTTAGCCTCTTCTCCTCTGGACCAAAATCTCTGACTACATAAAACAGAGCTCATTGTCTTAAATTCCAGATGTGGTCAGTTTAAATTTACATGAATAGGAAAGTTTGCCTGGTCTCATATTACCTCCAGGACTGGAGACATATGATTTTCAAAAATTTTCAAACCAGTTCATCATGCCTCTTCCCAAAATTTAGTTTCACGGTTCCACCATCGGCTGTTCGGCATCAACTTTCTTCAGGTCATCCATCGCTTGACGCTGTTGTAGCTCACTGTCAAGTTTGCTGATGAGGAGTCTGAAAACGGATGTTCTTAAGCGCCTTTCTTGTAGTATTTCTTTTCATAACTATTTTGGTTGGTAGTCTCAAGAACACTCTTCTTCCATCGCATGGATGTTATTTTTCCAGGCGGCAGAGCACCATGTTTTATACTCCAGAAAGAGCAACCATAGACCCTTAGCAATTTTCCAAGGGAGTGACAGCGTGAACAGTGATGACATTGGGAGGACAGCTCATTAAGAACCTGCATTGTTTCATTCATGGATGCATAAGTTCCTCAGAACACGACTCCAAGTTCATCTTGTAATTTGTCTGAGCTCCAAAGTGTGAGAGCTCACTGTTTTCTGCGCCCTGCCCTCCATGTCAGCTCTCTGCCCGCTGACTCTGTTTCTTTCTTTTAAGTCCGTAGCAATAGCACAGCTAACTTAGCACTCATTAACATCTTCTGAAGTCCACCTTCTTTCTTTATGGTCCCATTGTTGAGAAATTCTTTTCAACCAAACGGATTTATTAAAAGTTAGCCTATAGTCCATACCCTTGTGGTCAGCTTGCTAGATCTGAATAAATCAGAGGTTTATCGCTCATCTTCGGTTTTCACCTTTGTCATTCTCCTATTTCCTCTCATGCTATAACTGAGAACTTTTCCATCTGGATAAAAGATTTATTTTTCAAGACCATCTGGGAGCCTCTAACTTATGAAAAGCCTGCGCCATGCAAGTCAGCTGTAATTTTAAAGAAAATTAATTACGACCTGAGTGGCACAGCTGCATCATCTGTCCATTGTTTTGTTATAGTACTGTATTGTATGATCTCTGTCAGGTGGTCAACAGTGTTCATGACAAGAATTCAATTCACAATGTGAGGAGACATCTGAATTCTCATTGCTTCCTTTACGCCATACTATGCGCTACAGTATGCCTGTAACACTAATCACTATTAGAATCAGAATCAGAAATACTTAAACTCTTTTTTCTCCTCACAGGAATAGAAGTTCTAAGTAAATCAAAATATAATACACTATAATACAGGCAGGATAAATTAAGTACAAAGTGAATATAAGTATAAAATTAAATTTTATAATTGGATTTACCGGTTGATGATAAGTATGTACGGTATAATTGTTACGGACAGTACAGACCGGAGACACAGGGAAGATACTGATATGGTTTATTGGCACACAAGCAGAATGAACAGAAAATAGATGGATATTCCTTTTAGATCTGGAGTTCAGTGGTGTGAATTCAGGAAATATTCACACAGGGCTGAACCAGATGATCACAGGAGATAGAGACCTCAGGACCAACTGGATCACAAATTAGACATATTGCTTGATCTCATTGTCCTGTTTAGTCCAGCAGTAGATTCAGAGACACCAGCACACTTTGTCACAGAACAGACAGTGAGACTTTTTATATTTTTTTCTGAGTGTTACAAATGACATCAGCAATGTACTCAAGTGATCATGAAGATCTAAACATGACAGCTGACAATAATACAATGTAATAATATAAGCTGTAATGTGCATCCTGTCAAGTTAATGTAATCATAGATGATTATGATGGATGTACACATTAATAAAAGTATAAATAAATGTCAATAAAATAAGATTTTAAAAGAGATGTATAATACAGCAGTATTAACACAGATATTCTATGTCCATGTGCAGTGTTTAAAATTACAATGTCAGTTTAATGACTTTCATCTGAAACAGAGGATTTTGATACAGGCAGACTGTGGCTCAGTGCTGATGAGTCTTTCTGAAGGTGTCCTTTGTTTGACAACAGCATGGGTGGGTACACTGTCCAAGATAGCATAGTTTCAGCATCCTCTCTCCACCAGCAGAGTCCAATCCACCCCACAATGTCACAGCCAATCAGCTAGTCTGTTGAACCGCATTCTCAGCCACTGCCCAGCATGCAAAGCAAGGAACACTGGTACAGACTCATAGACATCCTCAGCATAGTTGCATGTTGAAGGCAGCCTCCTCAGAAAGAGGCTCTGGCCCTTCCTGTAAGAGCTTAGTGTTGCCCAGTCCAGTTTGTTCCATGTACTCCCAGGAATTGTAGTCTCCAACAATGTCACACTGACCCCTATGCAGAACAGTCAGGTGCCTTGGCCCTTTGTGCTGACCAGCTCCTTAGTTTGTCATATTGAGCTGCAGATGGTTCTGTCACATGAAACTTTTGCTCCTTTACTGAAGCTGAAGTCTGGTGTAGATGGAATAAAAAACAGTCCTCTGAAAAATGGCTGCAGCTGTGACACACAGTGCTGCACCTCTATTCAGACAGTTCAACAATAGATTGAACATCCAACATCTTGTATTCTCACCACATCAGATTTAACACTTCAAAAATTTGTCATTCTGTGCTTATTTGTAAGATTTTGAAAGATGATTTCACTCACTGTCAACATAAACATTTCACATTGTAGCTCTGTTACTGTTTTTAGTTTTAGGATTAACATTTTTTCTTCCTATCTACAAGACAAATATTCTTGAAATAACATGCTTACACAACCTTTTTAATCATTGTCTTTATTGTTTCTAAGTGAGAATTTAAACATTACGGCTAAAAGAAGTACACTTTAAAATGAATTTTGCTGACAGAGAAAGAGAGAAAGTGTTGCAGAGTGCAGACTGAGAGCAGTAGCAGAGTAAAACCAGTATTTAGCTGAAATGACTGTGTTCACCAGAAAATCCATCAGACTGGTTTGTTAACAGTCAATTATTCATCAAATCTTCATATGACACTTTATCATAGAAACATGAATTGAGGTGAGAGAAAAGAAAACATTGCAGAGTGCAGACTGAGAGCAGTAGCAGAGTAAAACAGTAGCAGAGTCCCAGTGAGTCAGGTCAGGACTGGGGACACTGGTCTCTCCTCAGTGTCTCTGAGACCAGAGTCTGGGATCCTGGGTGGCCTCACAGGTCACAGAGCCCACCTTCCTCCACTGGTCTGCAGGGAGCCTCAGGGTGCTGCTCCAGCTGTAGTGGCCTTCTCCAGCACCCGGGCTCCTGCTCCTCCCAGCTGATGCTGCTGCTGCCGTCCACCTTCCAGGCCAGACTCCAGTCTGAGGGAAGCCCTTGTTGGCCAGGCACATGAGCGTGGCCTTCCCCTGCAGCTCCTGGAGGGCAGCACCGTCAGGGTGGGACTGACTCACCCCACCAGAGAGGATTAATAAAGATTATATGAGGGAAAATAAACTCCACCCTGTTGGTCTTCCTCAGATTGAATGAAACTGATCTTAAACATTTCACTTCCCTTTGAGCTCAGTAACTATGGCAACAGACAGGCATCACTGCTGAACCACGGCAACAGACAGGTTTCAGTACTAAAGATAAAAAGTTTCAACTGGTAGACATTTACTCTGAGGCATATTCTTCATATTCTGAGTTATATATCGCAAAATATTACACATAAGATAAAGACTGTGAGGCTTTGATTGTTTTAACTATCTCAAATATTTCTTTTCTCTATCCAAAACCTAATAAATGATGATATGTGTGTGTTCTCTTCATGTAAGCAGGAATCATCACTGAACAGTCAGGCTTCATTACTTAAACATTCAAATGAATGTTGTTAACTACTGAACTACTTTTAAAACTGATAAAATTTTCACAATTAAACACGTGAATGACTTTAAAATCATTAGTCTGGGGAAACATCGAGTAATAGCCATGTACATTAAACACACAAAATTATTGTCAGAGGTCTTGAGCCAAAATATTAAAACTTATTTAACTTATTTAATATAAAATATTTTCTTAAAACAGAGTAATGCAGAGTCGTTTTATACAATGAACTGAAAAGAATGAAAAAATTAAAAGTTACATTTTTAGTGCAACAAGATTCTTTAGTGGAGTGGATTTTAGTCTGGTTAACGACAGTGTGAAGCCTTCAAGAATTGTTGCAAATACATCAAATTTCCAATGTCAGACACAATAATAAAATAAGTATTGATCCATTAATAGACAGCATCATCAGAGTAATCCAAGTCCCTGCTGGAGTCAGTCAGAGCATTTCCATAGAGAGCCACTTTGCATCAGCAGCACCATGCTCCAGTGCTCTGGGAGAGTTTATAGTCCTGAGAGTTGAACACTGGATGACTGACAGCTGTCCTTCATGACAACAGAAGCCACAGAAATCCTCCTCATCAAAAACATGACTTTGATCTCCGTCCTCATCTGGACTCTCCTCTGCTGCTGCTTCACAGGTAAAGTCCAGAGAATCAAGCTCCTCTCCTCTGTGAACATCCGTCCCTCTGAAATGAAGCCGACAAAACCATGACGCTGCTTTTATGTTTTGTCTCTGTATCCTCAGAGTCCAGAGGCCAGGTCACAGTGACTCAGCCTGGAGCAGTGAGCTCTGCTCTGGGAGGCTCCGTCTCCATCAGCTGTAGGACCAGTCAGAATGTTTATGTTTGGAGCAACAACCACCTTTTAGCCTGGTACCAACAGAGAGATGGAGAAACTCCTAAACTCCTCATTTACTTTGCTAGCACTCGAGCATCAGGGATTCCAGATCGTTTTACAGGCAGTGGATCAAACTCTGACTTCACTCTGACCATCAGTGGAGTCCAGACTGAAGATGCAGCAGTTTACTACTGTCAGAGTGAACACAACATCAACAGTCAGTGGTTGTTCACACAGTGAAAAAGCGTCGTACAAAAACCTCCCTCAGTCAGACTGAACAGAAACTGAAGTGAGTGCTGCAGCTGGAAGCTACTGCAGAGACTGATACACTTCACTGAGGACACACACACACACACACACACACACACACACACAGACAATTTCATCAAGCAAATTAAACATTTAACCATTGTTGCTTTTAACCACCCATGAACATGTAGCAAAATAAGTTCAATGACAAAAAATGATCTTGATGAAAATCAAATTACTTTCTCCATCACAGCTTCTCACCATCCATTCATGTCCCATTATAATCCCATGATGTTATCTGATTTGCCAATGAATAGAAAGGAGCCAAACTGGGACAGTTAATGAGAAAAGTCTTGGTCATGACCTTTGACCTCAGCTTCATACTGGATCACAGCTATTTCAACTATATGCACTCAAAGGAAAATATGAAGACACAGATCAGCATCAGAAACCTTCATGATCAAAGATGGCCCAAACAAAACCTGTACATCCTCAAATATCAGAAAATATTGTTTAAAATATAAAATCTTGTGTCATCTAAAGAAAAGATGAATAGGAATTGTAATAACAACAAAAGACAGAAGAAAGTGACTCTATTTGATGTAACTATATCAGAATCAGAAATACTTTATTGATCCCCGAGGGGAAACGCTTTGTTACAGCTGCTCACTATCACGTCACACAGGAGAAGAAGTACTAATAGAATAGAAATAGACATAATAATAAATAAGTCTGCAAGCAAATCGAAATATGATACTCTATAATACACCTAATCAAAATAAGTACAAGTGGGTAAGTGTAAAGCTAAGTAAGTGAACAGTACAATGTAATAATATAAGTAATAGTAGTGCAATCATGTGTACTGTCAAGTTGAGTGTAGCAGATTTAACCAGCTTATTAGGCAATGGATATTGCACAGCAGTAATATAGTTTAATAAATATCAACAAACATGGAATTATTAAACTGAGAACCGAGTGTATTGCACAGGAGTAAGATAATGTTTCACACTATTTCAGGTATTGCAGTAATGTTAATGATCCAATGTCCAATGTGTAATATCAGTGCCAGTTTCCCCGACGCTTAGAGGGAAGAGTTAAAGAGTTTGATGGCCACAGGCAGGAATGACTTCCTGTGTCGCTCTGTGGTGCTTTTTGGGGGGATGAGTCTTCCGCTGAAGGTGCTCCTTTGTTTAGCCAGCCCGTCGTGGAGTGGGTGGGAGACATTGTCCAAGATGGCATGTAGTTTGGCCAGCATCCTCCTCTCTGACACCACCGACAAAGAGTCCAGCTCCACTCCCACAATGTCACTGGCCTTAGGGATCAGTTTGTTGAGCCTGTTGGCATCCGCTACCCTCAACCTGCTGCCCCAGCATGCAACAGCATACAGGATCAAACTGGCCACCACAGACTCATAAAACATCCTCAGCATTGTCCGGCAGATGTTGAAGGACCTCAGCCTCCTCAGAAAATAGAGGCGGCTCTGGCCCTTACTATAGAGGGCTTGAGTGTTCTTAGCCCAGTCCAGTTTATGGTCCATATGGAGTCCAAGGTACTTGTAGTCCTCAACAATGTCCACACTGACCCCCTGGATGGAGACAGGGGTCACTGGTGCCTTGGCCCTATGTAAGTCTACAACCAGCTCCTTTGACTTTATCGCATTGAGCTGCAGATGGTTCTGCTCACACCGTGAGACAAAGTTCCCCACCACAGCCCTGTACTCAGTCTCATCACCACCACTGATACATCCCACCACAGCAGAGTCATCAGAAAACTTCTGAAGGTGGCAGGACTCTGTGTGGTAGCTGAAGTCTGTGGTGTAGATGGTGAAGAGGAAGGGAGAGAGGATGGTCCCCTGAGGGCCCCAGTGTTGCACACACAGTGCTGCAGGCGCACGTGCTGTGGTCTGCCAGTCAGGTAATCAACAATCCAGGACACAAGGGGGGCATCCACCTGCATTGCTCCCAGCTTCTCACCCAGCAGGGCAGGCCGGATGGTGTTGAAAGCACTGGAGAAGTTAAAAAACATGATCCTCACCGTGCTTGCTGGCTTGTCCAGGTGGCTGTAGATGCGATTCAGCAGGAAGATGATGGCGTCCTCAACTACCAGCCGGGCTGGTAGGCAAACTGAAGGGGGTATAAGAGGGGTATGACCATGGGCCGCAGCTGTTCCAGCACCAGTCTCTCCAGGGTCTTCATTATGTGGGAGGTCAGTGCCCCCGGTATGTAGTCCTTGGAGCAGACCTGGGCATTGTACGGCCCCCGGGCCACATACGGCCCTTTGGTTGACTCTGACCGGCCCGCGTAAGGTTAATTGGAAATTACAAAATAAAAATGTTTTCTCATTTTACCTCATGCATGGACTAAAAATGCATTGCATTTATTTTGAAGTTGTTTTTATTCACTACGTAATTACGCAATACGTATATCAAGACGCGCACACGATTAGATCCTTGTCACAAGCAAGTGACAAGACGACTTTAGCCCTCAAAAATGTCCGGTTCTGCTAAAAAAAGAAAGGTAGATGCCGAATGCAGGCGTTTCAACAAAAATTTAACTGCTAAGTACTTATTTATTGAAGTCGGAGGTAAAGCTGTGTGTTTAGTTTGCGGGGAGCAGATCGCTGTGTTTAAGGACTATAACTTGAGCCGGCATTACGATACGAAACCCGCGGAGAAATACAAAAACTTGACTGATGCTGAAAGGGCGCGGACGTCGGAAGCTTTGCTAGCTAAGCTGCAAAAGCAGCAAGGCTTTTTTACCAAGCTTCACGCATCCAGGGATGCCGCAACCAAGACCAGTTTTCTGATATCCCACAAAATCGCTAAAAACAGTAAGCCATTCCTCGGAGGGGGAATTTGTCAAAGAATGTTTGGTGGACTCTGCAGCACTAATATGCCCTGACAAAAAAGGCGCATTTGAACAAGTCCTGCTGTCCTGGCGAACCGTGACGAGAAGGATCGAGGAAATTGCGGGAAATTTGGAGCTTCAGCTGCAACGCGAAGTGGCAAGTTTTGACTTCTTCTCCTTGGCTTTGGATGAGAGCTGTGATGTCCGCAACACAGACCAGCTACTCATATTTGTCCGTGGGATAACGGACTTCAAGTTTACGGAGGAGCTGGCAGCAATGCGGTCGATGAAAGGGACGACGACAGGGAGCGATCTGTTTACGGAGGTAAATGCGTGCATAGACACCCTGGGGTTGAAGTGGGACAGACTGGCAGGTGTCACAACGGACGGTTGTCCAAATCTTACTGGTAAAAATGTCGGACTTTTGAAACGTATGCAAGATAAAGTGACTGAAATTGACGCAGATCAGAAGTTGGTATTTTTGCATTGTATTATACACCAACATGTGTTGTGCAAGTCAGTGCTAAAAATTAACCATGTTATTGATGTTGTTAGGAAAATAGTAAACTTCATCAGGGCACGGGCATTGAATCACAGACAGTTTGTCGTACTTTTAGAGGAGCATGAGTCTGAGCATAGTGACATCGGCTACCACACAGCTGTCAGATGGCTCAGCCTGGGCAAAGTGCTAAAAAGAGTTTGGGACCTGAAAGCCGAGATTCGAGAGTTCTGTGAGAAGAAAGGCAAAGACATCCCAGAGCTCTCAGATGAGGACTGGATAGCAGAATTTGCATTTGCTGTCGATGTGACTGCACTGATGAATGAACTGAACACCAAACTGCAAGGAAAGGGCCTCTTCGTTCATGAAATGCACAGCCTGGTGAAGGCTTTCATGAGAAAGCTGCAGTTTCTTTCAAGCCAACTAGAGAGCAACACTCTCACTCACATGCAAACCCTGAAAGAAGTCACACCATCAGCTGATCACCTCCAGGTACTCATCCATGTTAGAGCATTGCATGGTGAGTTTTCAAGGCGATTTGAAGATCTCAGAACAATCGAGGATGAAATGTGCATGATTTCTCTCCTTTACCTGCAGCGTGGATAACGCACCCAGTGATGTTCAGCTGGAGCTCATTGACCTGCAGTCTGATGCAGTACTGGCAGAGCACTTTAAGTCAGGATCTCTGCTGGATTTCAACTATTCTCTTAAGGAGGAGGACTTTCCAAACATGAGGAGACATGCTCAGAAGATGTTGGTTCTCTTTGGCTCTACCTACATATGTGAACAAACATTCTCAATGATGAAGTTTACAAAATAGGTATAGATGCTCTCTCACTGATGATCATCTGTCAGCTGTTCTTCGCATCTCCACCTCATTCAACCTGACTTTGATGCACTCGTTAAAGTCCAGCAGAGACTAGATTTCGCTCACTGAACAAGAAAAAAGAACTTAAAAACACCAAATTAGGTGGTTAGACTACAAATGTAGGCATGTAAAGGCACCAACTAGCAGTGAACTGGGACACTTTCTTTGGAAGCCTTTTTCTCAAAATCACAGTTCAGTGATTTTCAATGACAGTAACTTTCATATGATGTGTTTTGCTTATGTTTGGAGCACAAAGACAATATTGTGATGTCCTTAGAATGCTAAGAACCTATTTCCAACAGTATTTGAAACTCAGAATGTATTTTGGAGTGAATGTGACTGAAAATGTTCACTAATATGTCACAAATGGTGTAAAAAAAAAAGAAAAAAAAAGTGTTCATATTTTGTTTGCCATTAGTTTGGGAAATTTGATTGAATAAAGGAATTTTTTGTAAGGCAACCTCACTTTTTCATTGCTTGATTATAACATATAGCCTACTCATACCAGCTTGTCAAAACAACGCTATTTACTGCTTTTTATAAAGAAATACAATTAATATTATGCAGAATTGAGTTCAGCCTTTTGGCCCGGCCCTCTGCAATATTTTCTGTTTCTCATGTGGCCCCATGGAAAAAATAATTGCCCACCCCTGCCTTGGAGCCACTGGGACATGGCATCTTCGGCACAGGAACGAGGCAAGATGTCCTCTACAGAACAGGGACCCTTTGAAGACTCAGGCTCAGGTTGAAGACATTTTGAAGGACTCCACATAGCTGGGGGGCACAGGCTTTTAGCACCCTGGAGCAAACCATCGGGGCCTGCAGCCTTGTCTGAGTGGAATTTCATCAGCTGTCTTTTCACCTGGTCAGCAGTCATGCACACAGCAGAGGTTACATGCAGGGAGGGGAGTCGCCAGTCTGGATAGGGCCGTTAGCGTGAGAGCCAGTTGAGGGGTAGTAGGACTCTCCCAGGAAGATGGAGGAGTGGGGAGCAGTGGACT
>JAPFEX010000111.1:0-11134 GCA_027580175.1 Siniperca scherzeri | reverse complement strand
AGATGGGGCATCAAGATCTAGTTGTCCTTTACAAATGACCAATGGTGGAAGAAGTATTCAGATCCTTTACTTAAGTAATATATATATATGAGCTGAACTCGACAAACTTGTTTCACGCCTTGTCCAATGCATTTAGGTGAGAATACAGTTGCGCTTTTATTTTAAGGGCTGCTGGTAACTGTGGAAAGGTGAGGGCAAACATGGCAATGCAAAGTCACCTTCTCTTTCATCAGCCAGTTTCATCAAGCCATTTTTATTTTCTGGAATTGTTTTTTGTGCCAGGTCCCTGTGCAACACTATGTGTGTGATGTTTAGAGTCTGTATGCTAACCTTTTGTAGCATGAGCCAGAAGTTAAAGTTAAAAAAATAGAATATACTATAAACTATAGGGCATCAAACACTTCAGAATCTGTCCTTGAAAGTTTGATCTTATGAGATGGGGCATCAAGATCTAGTTGTCCTTTACAAATGACCAATGGTGGAAGAAGTATTCAGATCCTTTACTTAAGTAATATATATATATATATATATATATATATATATATATATATATATATATATATATACTGTCTGAAAAACTACAAAGGATCTTTAGACAGCACAATGTTCCTGTCTTCTTTAAACCAGGCAACACTTTAAGACAGAAACTCATTCACCCTAAGGACAAGTTACCCACACAGAAACAGAGCAATGTTGTCTACTCCATTCAGTGCAGTGAGGAAAACTGCAAAGAACGGTACATAGGCGAAACCAAACAGCCACTTCACAGAAGACTTTATCAGCACAGACGACACGCTAACTCAGGATTACAAAGCGCCGTGCATTTGCATTTAAAAGCTACAAACCACACATTTGAAGACATATATATATATATATATATATATATATATATATATAGGCTACACATATAACATATGATTAAAGTATCAAAAGTAGTTACTTATTGTGCAGAAAATGGCCCACATGAGTGTTATATTATTATACATTATATTTTTATTACTGATGCATTCACGTGTAATAGCATTTTACTGTTGTAGTTGGTCGAGGTGGTGCTGCTTTTAACTTTTATTATGTAGTATGTAACAAATAGTTTTTTAAGATGATCACATGTTTTATATGAAAATCATAATCTGAAAAGTAACAAGTAACTAAAACTGTCAAATTGAAAGGATAAGGCATTCCAACAACCTGGAAGAGAACCTCGTTTTTTCTGGCAAGATAGTCTTAAAACATATAGGAAGGCCCTCCGTAATGCCAGAGCAGCTTACTACTCATCATTAATAGAAGAAATTAAAAACAACCCCAGGTTTCTTTTCAGCACTGTAGCCAGGCTGACAGAGAGTCATAGCTCTATTGAACCATGTATTCCTATAGTCCTCAGTAGTACTTCATGAATTTCTTTAATAATAAAGTTTTAACTATTAGAGAAAAAATTCATCACGTCCTGCTCTCAACTGGTACCGATTTATCTTCAAACAACCTTAGAAACAACTGTAAAACCTGATATATATTTTGACTGCTTTGCTCCTATCGACCTTCTTCGGCTAACTTCGACAATTACTTCATCTAAGCCATCAACCTGTCTCTTAGACCCCATTCCAACTAGGCTGCTTAAAAACGTTTTACCCTTAGTTAGCACTTCATTACTGGATATGATCAATGTGTCTTTGTTAACAGGCTATGTACCACAATCCTTTAAAGTAGCTGTAATTAAACTGCTTCTTAAAAAGCCCATTCTTGATCCAGGGGTTTTACCTATATCTAACCTTCCCTTTCTCTCTAAGATCCTTGAGAAAGCAGTCGCCAATCAGTTGTGTGACTTTCTAAATAGCAATAGTTTATTTGAGGATTTTCAGTCAGGATTTACAGTGCATCATAGCACAGAGACAGCACTGGTGAAAATTACAAATGACTTTTTAATTGCATCAGACAATGGACTTGTCTCTGTACTTGTCTTGTTAGATCTTAGGGCTGGCTTGGTTGAGCCCTGAACCATCCTTTAGTTATGCTGCTATAGGCCTAGACTGCCAGGAGACTTCCCATGATGCACCTCTTTCCTCTCTCCTTCAATCTCCCTCTCCAACTGTATGCATTTTTATCCCATTAGTGCATGTTACTAACTTGACATCTTCTCTCTCCCGTAGTTTAGTGCTTTCTCGTTTCTCTCCTCTCTCCTTCTGTCACTTTCAGCAGGTATTTCTGCCTCTGGAGCTGCAGAGACTGGGTCTGTGGTTGTGGGCCACCTGTTGCCCCCTTATTCCTGCTCGACAACTGCTACTACAGTTGTTGTTAATGGCTCTGTTACTAATACTGTCAATATTATTCCTGTAGCTGTCATTCCTGTTATTATTAATTTATTAATATTAATGTTACCACTACAATTACATTATTACTATTTTAAAAATTCTCTGTGGTATTTAGATTGCGCCTCCCTCTCCTCCCCCAAAACCTGTCTCTCTCTCTCTCTCTCTCTCTCTCTCTTTCTTTCTCAAAACCTAAAACGCCACCCACCATTGAGATTGGTTTTCTCCAAGGTTTCTGCCTCTTAGGAAGTTTTTCCTTGCCACTGTCACCAAGTGCTTGCTCATGGTGGGATTTGTTGGGTCTCTGTAAATAATATTATAAAGAGTACGGTCTAGACCTGCTCTATAAGTGCAATGAGATAACCTCTGTTATGAATTGGCGCAATATAAATAAAATAAATTTAATTGAATTGAAAATACAAGTACCGGAGTGAAAAGTAGAATATTTCCCTCTGAAATGTAGAGAAGTTATAGTTTAAAGTAGCATGAAATTTGAATACTCAAAAGTACATGTACGTCAAAATTGTACTTATGTACAGTACTTGAGTAAATGTATTTTCAACACTGCAAATGACATTGTAATTTCAAGACATCCAATAATGTAAAGGGAATGAGAGGGTTAAGATGGGCTCAAACCAGCTTGTGCCTGTTCAGTTTGAAAATAAATCTCCCTCTGTGTCTTCATGTAATTACACTTGTTTAACACCAGAGGGTAGCATACACTCATGTGTCCCAAGTTACTCTCTGTCCTATTTGCTGTGGCCCAGGAACTGAGACATCCCTCAACTCTTTTCAAAATAATTGATAATTTTATGATACTCCATAAAATAGTCCTTACCAAAACTGCACATTTTATAAAAATGTAATGCATTTGTCATAACATAAAGTAATTTACATGTGAATAAAGCAAACATTTGCTCAGTGGGTCTGTGGCAGAACTTGTTCTACTGGGAAAATGAAGGATTTCATTTCTTCGTTAGTTTCATTATTTTATTATCAAAACATTTCATAAATCTCTAAATATTGTTTTAAAAACAAAACAATTTCTGAGATCTAACTGTGCTTTTATTGAGATATTACATATTTAAATGTAGATTGATATTCTTTAAAAAAAAATCTGAACCACATTCAACTTTGATTGATAAAAACATGGGATGAGCCCTTGTTATTCAACCAGGAAGGTTATCTCACAGGATGTATGCAGAAACACAGCCCTGATGCACTGTGGGCACACACACACACACACACACACACACACACACACACACACACACACACATTCTTCCACATCCTGTGCCACTCTGGCACTGTGGCAGGCAAGTGATATATCCACCACACACACTCACCCTGTGCGCCGGCAGGACCAAGGCCAACTGCCTGCTAGTATTTTTATAATCTTCATCCTCCCTGACCTGTTGCTCCCCTCCTGGCGCCAGTGGTCTCAGCCCTCCCTCTGCGATGCCTCAACCTTACACACACACACACACACACACTTGCAAACACACATGCACAACACACATTAACCACAGCAGTAATTAAAACATATCAAGATAAATATCACAGTTTACCTTCACTTACTGTCTTCTTTTTTCTGATCTTGTTGTTGCTGTGTTTTAATAAGCCCTATAAAATTACTTTTCAATTAAGGACCTTGGCCCACAAATAAGGTCAAATTGTCTTGATGACGCTAAGGAAACCAACCACTCAGCCTAGTCACTTAACAATTCTGATTTCAGTTGCCGAGGCTTCTGAGGTTATCTGACCTTACAACAACTACAGTGTAACAAAGTGATATCTGTCTACACAGAAAGCATCTTCAAACCTCCATCTATGACCTCAAAACCAAAAACAAATTTTCTCACAAGACAAAGTTGGAGCTGGTTCCTCACAGTTGATAGAGGTACAGCTATTATGTCCTCATTTTGGATAGGACTGGAGGAGAGATAATTTCTAGAGATAGACTCATCTTTTATCTTAAGACTTTAGTCAACTGTATTGCAACAACTCAAACTCCTGCTGACAACACCAAAAAAGCATCCAACTACCAATGATAATATTACTGGAGATGTTCAACTTCCTTTGTTGAGATACAAATACTTCTGGATACACATCCTAAAATGTTGGACAACTTCATCATCATAGGTAGAGAAAATCTTTGACATGATTGTACTGTAGGAGAGAGGACCTGAGGATCTGGGCAAATAGCTACAGCTCCTGGGAAAAGCACCTTCTCTGTCTTTTTAATTAGACAGAAAGATCTTATCACCAAATTTCCCAAGATCTGTACAGCTAGAGCGGCCGTGCTTCTCAGGACTCTGTGTTGCCTTTTGATTCATAATACAATAGGGCTTTCTTTTATTAAATTGAACACACATCTTGGTTATGAGAATACTATGGTTGCTTTGAATGAAATAAACACATCTAAGAAGTAAAGTAGATTATGCAGAACACCCTTTCCTTCAACAGTACAGTGTGTTTCCCTCTATTGGTGTTCATCTCTGATTTTCAAATTTCCATCCAGGTTTAGCTCAAATGTTTTGAGCATATGGTGCAGCAGAACACATTTTATTGGATCACTTACTGTGAAGCAAACTGAATCCTAAATAATTGAACAACGGTGTCATCTTGTGGCCATTTGGTGTAGTTGGCCAAAAGTACATTGGTGCAAAAGTTTACATTTAAGTGTGTAAACAGTATCATACATAAATCAATGCAGACAGTGTGTTAACAATGTGAGAATACTATCAGAACTTTAATGGACATAAGTGTTTCTTAACAGTTTACTGACATTAATGTTTCAGACTTATAATCTGTAATATTAATAAATACTTTAAATGAAATATTATGTCAAAAATCTGCATTAGGTAAAATGTCTTGCTGTGGCTGTTATTGATCGTGAACTTTTGAAACACCTGATACTTGCTGCAGGAAGACAGGCCAAATAGATACAGCATTTCACATTAGTTTTCTGTTAAAGTACTATTACATCGTGTGCTAACTGATGATGGCATTCTTTTAACTAATATGTAGTTCTCTCTCAGATCGCCCATTCAATCTCAAATAAAGCTCTGATGGACCAGGAATAGTTCATCGTGACCAGGGTCAATCCAGCAAGTGTGAAAAGAACTTGTGATGTAGTTTTGTCCAAATATTTTTCTGCACATCTGAAAATGTGTGAATCAAAATAAAACTGTTTTCTGAATTTCAGGAGATAGAATTTAATCACTTGTGGGGAAAACTCTTTATTCAGCCCTTTAGTGTGCCTTTTAGGGCTTTTGATGTGCTGTAGCATGCATATTAGCACACAGTGTGTACCACATATTGGTAATATAGTTTTTTTTGTAAACTGATAGTATAAACTAGACTAAAAACACAGGGATAGTCTTACTATATGATTTGTTCTTTATTAATCAACAAACAGATAAAGTACAACATGGCATAATGATCTGTCTTTGAATGTCAGAGGTGCAAACAGAGTTAAACTGTGCTGTAAAAATCAAAATAGTACAGAACTAAAATACACACCTACAGCACATTCTGTGGGCGAAGCTACCTTGTACGGCTTTAGCTGTGGCAGTATGACCACACTACTCTACAACACTCAAAACTGAAGGTAAGTCAAACCACATAAAAGTTTATTAGAGCCGATATTACAAAGTATGTCTCAAGGGGCTGTACACAAAATAAAACAATAACAACATTAACAAAATATATGACAATGTAAAAAGGTGAGAGAAACTACATAGAAAACAACCATATAAACAAAATATTTAAAAATATATAAAAAGTGAGGTAAAATACAACTATGCACATAAAACTCTACATTTTACAACGACATTCATACCTGGTTACAATAAGCTAAGTACGCATCCTGAAGAAAAGAACACAGGAAAGCATTTACGTGTACACTGTACCAAAATTATTTAACAGCTACTAACCTGTAAAGAACAGGGAAATAATGAGACAGCTGCAACAGGTAGTGCAACAGGTAGTGTGCTTCCTTCCCTTGCTTCTGCCAGCCTGAAGAGGAGAGCCAGCTGCAGGCCACACCAAGCCGTCTCAAAAATCGGGATTCAACTCCCAACATGAATTTACACTAAAAGAAATAAACACGGCTGTTATACAACAATATACACATGAAAACTATAAAGAAAATATGTGGTTAAATCACATAACGTGACCACACATTGTTGTGCGCCACATGCTCCCTGACAAAAATAGAAATGGCTCCTGACATTTAAATCCTTTATCTTCTTAGAAACCTCCACACATAATACAAATATTCAATACAACAATGGTGTAGTGTATACTCTAGCTGACCTTCTAACCTCACTGGATGTGTCTGCTACAGAGGTGAATGAAAAGCTCTCTTCTTACCTAGGGACTAAAGGCTCAGGGTCTTTTCGTCGCTGTTTTTCTTTCCAGTGAGCATCCTAAGCATCTGCAAAAAGGGTTCTTTTAAACCTCTCAGCAGGATTTCCTAGAGGATGATATGGCGTCGTTCTCGAGTAGTCTAACTCCAGATTTCTCCTGTAGAGTCCTGAAGAGCTCATTTTCGAACTCCCGACCCTGGCCATGATGTAACTTGCCAGGATATCCAAAGTGTACAATGAAATACTCAAAGATGCGGCATGCTGCTGTCCGGCTATATATGTCCGGATATATCCATATTCACCCCGGCTGGGTTCAAGATTTAGGTAACCTATGCACACAAGGTCCAAACGGTGAGTTTGAAGTGATTGTGCCCATTGGGGCGTGAACATGTCCAACAGGTGCATTGCATTGTAACATACTCCTAATCTTCTTTTTTCATATACAGCCAGTAAAACCTCTACCTAGCTAAAGACAGTAGTTGCTCTGCAGCTATGTGCCCCATTATATGTGGAGGGGAGGACTACTTTGACTGTTGTCTTTCACTGGTTCATCTGTACAGAAGTCCATCGTTTAAGTACAATTCCTTGCTGCTCTGTTCACTGTCTGCCATGCATTGCTAGTCAGTACTGCATTGGTCTTACTATCATGATCTCTCCCACTGCTTGATCTTTCCTTTGAGCTTTGGCCAACTCCTCTTTACGGTAGGCTGAAGTCTGGGTAAGCCAGAGCCGGAGGATTAGTGCCTGTCAGTGAGTTGCTCCAGTACTCCCTGGTGCTCTTTGGCCCACCACACAGGGTTCTTGGAGGACAGCTAAGGGGCCCCTGTTCTTTACTTGGTGTGGCTGCACAAGTGACACACCAGGTTTAACTTGGAGGAGCTCACACTGGTTTTGCAATGCGTGAGAAATCCTGGATGTAGCTGCGGTAATAACTGAGGAAACCCAAAATCCACTGCACATCACCAACTGCCCAGGGGGTTTTGACCTTGAGGGACTGCACCACTTCTAAGCATTGGCAATTCTGTCAGTCTGTTGGGGCCCTAGGCAAAAATTCCCAGGGGGCCCCTCCAACCAGCATTCATCAACATTGTTATTTCTGACACCAATGAAAAATGTATGAAATCTAAACTTTTTAAATGTTCACATTAGCAACATTTTCAAAATATATAGTAAATATATAGAACATTAAAAAACGAACAATAAAAACCTAAATAAATAACAAAATAACATTGTCACATTGTAAATAGCCCACATAAGGCCAGTGCTCATCAACACACAAAGCACTGATTTTGCAAATGCTGTTTATGGTCTTGTGCAAATGCTTCCATTACAGTATGTCCTCACATCAAAAGTTCACAAGTTGCTCATATGAACATGACAGTGGGCTGCCCGGAGAGAGGGATACTGTCCTCCTGTGCCAACACTTCATCTATTTATTTAACAGCTAGTGGACTGTTTAGGATATTTAGCAAACGCCCAAGGGTGTTTGTCAGTTTATCACTCTAACAACTCTCCCTGTCACATTTCAGCTAGTTATTCAAGTGTCTCCCCCATTAGTTAAGGCTAGATTAAATAACAGCATTCTGTTATTTACTGTTTTAATAGTCATTATCTGCGCCACTTCATTTTTCCTCATCTTTTTTCACTTCCAGACAGATTTCCCTTTGTTGACTTTAAATTCAAACTTCGAGGATGTTACGCAAATCATGCCATGGGATTACATGGAATGACATGGGGCCCCTTGACCTGGACTAAATACACTAAGGGAGGTGAGACAACGAGACACAGGTGCAAACAATCAAGGAGGGGCCAACAATCAAAACTGGAGGGAAAGCAAACAAAGACAGGAAGCAAAACCACAAGATACACAAGGGGAGGAGAATCCTACAAAATAAAACAGGAAGTGACTAAACCTCAAACTATAACAGGACGAGCTGAGGTGGCACCATACACTTCACCTAGGTTATAGTACCTGCAGGAATTACTTTATTTTGTGTCCTATTCTCAATCGTCCCTATAGTGCAACTGTTTTTTTGGTTTGTACAAAGTGTACAATAGTCTGTGCTGTCATCAGGGATGGACATGGCTCTGCTGTAGCAGTCAAGTCAAGGTGGGGGCTAGTCTCTCGGGTTTTCCCTGAATCATCACTTCCACCACATTAAAACCTATCAGCGACATTTCCAGGGGTGATGGACTTACGAGGAAGGGAACATTAACTTTTGTTGTTTGTCCTCCATGAGCTCAGAAATCTAGCAGATGTCAGGATCAGGTAAGTTGACTATTATGTTGACTTGGGCTCCATTGTCTACTTGAGCATTAACTGCCAGGCCGTTAAGGATACACTTACTTAAAGCTTTCCTGCCTATGACAGGCTGTGGCAATTTGTTTTAAAGGCTGGTCCCTAATGATGGCAGAAAATTAAAACAATGTGTGCAATGGTTCATATGAAAAAGCACAATGCATAATATATACATTTCTCTTCTTAACAAAACTACTGTTCTCATTTCAGTGTTGAGCTCCTGCCAATTAAAAGGTACAAGGTAGATTTATTTATCATTATACAACACAGGGATGTATAACGAGATTTGAGTTGTAGTCCCCTTTTTCTTCTCACAAAACAAACGTTATATACAACAATTATATACAGTAGATGAGTGAATAAATAATAAGTCATGGAAATAAAACTATTTTACATGGTGAAGTGCTGAGGATAAATTAAGCAGTCTCACAACCTGAAGGAAGAAGCTGTTCTCTGGTAGCAGACACCTCACCTCACTGATATCACTGACGCTTGGTAGGTTGGTACCAATGATCTTCTGATATCATCGTGGTTATTTTCTCAGACTTGACAAACCGCCTGTAGAGCCACAGAACATATTTGGGTTGGTCGCACGAAACAAGACATTTGAAGAAGTCACCTTATGTCACGGATACGCCAGGCTCCACAATCCACTAATCACCCACACCTGCTCCAAATCACACTCCCGCTCCCGTTAGCTCACAATCACAGCCTGTATAAAAGCCCTGCACTTCAGTCTGGGTCCGACCTCGTTTGCGACCAGGACTCTCCATGCCACTCGGCATAACGCCTCGATCTCCGTCTCCAGCGTTCTTCTCCCGTCTCCAGCGATCTTCTCTCGTCTCCTGCGATCTTCTCCCGTCTCCAGCGATCTTCAGTCTCCCTCAATCTCCTGTCTCCAGTGAATCTTCCCTCCTACGGACTTCCCTAACTATAAACTAATACTCTCGGGCTGTCATCTAAATAAAAGAACATTCTGTGTCCATCTCGGTGTCCCCTGCCTGTCTGTTCTGTAACAGAAGGTCGGACCTGCCGAAAGGATGACAGCCCTGAGCCCCGATGACCCCTTCCCGGATCTGGAGGATATCGTCAAAAGATATTTCCTCGCAATCCTTCACCACCTCTGGCTGCTAGCGTGATGACCCAACCAGGGACCTTCTCTGGCGCGGCTGCGAGGAATTTTTGGTGCGGAGTTGCCTGGTCTTCTGGATGTATCCACACCAGTTTCCCACCAAGATATCCAAAGTAGCCTTCTTAGTTTAACTTAACTGGGCAGGATCCTTATGGTCACGAGATGAGGCCATCATCCACTCGTTTGGCAAGTTCACAACACTCCTCTGTAAGGAGTTTGGCCCCCCAGTCGTTAATTCAGCAGCCAGTCCTCAGCCTGCACCTCTACCGACCAATCTTCAGGCTATCAACCCACTACTTGCCTGCACCGAAGCTCCGCCGCCCAGCTGCTCGCCAGCTCCACCGCCCAGCTGCTCGCCGGTCTCCCTGCTACTCTCCTTCTCCGCTTCCCCACTGTTCGCCGGCTCTGCCTCCCAGCTGCTCGCCTGCTGCACTGCCCTCTCCAGTTTCAGCGCCGCAGACGTCCCCAGTTCCGGCGCCGCGGCTGTCCCAAGCTCCAGCACCATCACTCCCTGCTGGATCGCAGTAGCCATCACTCCCTACCAGATTGCCACAGCTCCCCGATCCCAAACTCTCCGCCGGACCGCAGCCGCTCCTCGCTCCCAGCCTCCCTGCTGGATTGCAGTCGCCTCCTTCCCCTGCTGGATCGCAGCCGCAGCCGTCCCCTCCTCTGGAATGGCGGGTTCCGGACTCCCGGACATCAGTGGTCTGGCCCGCTCCACTGCCGGTCATCCCGTTACCGGCTCCTGGTCCTGCGGCCTCGACGCCGGCTCCCTGTCCTGCGGCCCCGACGCCGGCTCCCTGTCCTGCGGCCCCGACGCCGGCTCCCTGTCCTGCAGTCCCATCGCTGGTTCCTGCTGTTGCGTCGCCGGCTCCCTGTCCTGCAGTCCTGTCGCCGGCCCTTGATCTGGTTCACCAACCTTCAGATGGCTCCCGCCTTCGCCGCAGGCCTCCAGAGGGTCCCCGCCTTCGCCAAAGGCTTCCAGGGCATTCCCCCTTCATTCCCCCAGGGCCCCAGCCTTCGTCTT
>JAPFEX010000110.1:0-11237 GCA_027580175.1 Siniperca scherzeri | reverse complement strand
TTATAAGGGACGGTCCAAGTCTCTGGAGTTTTATGGATTTTGGGCAGCAAGTAGAATAGGCGGGGGCGAGGAGAATCCGGCCCGAATAGATAATACTTCTGTTTACTGGAAATCTGTTTATCATCATATAATTTAGAGATTATTTGCCTAACCATATGTTGGGTTTCAGATTGCAACAATTGGGTCAGAGGGACATAATAGGTGGTGTCTCCCAGTTGTCTGTACGCCTCACACAGGTAATTGAACCTATCCTGGAGCACTATTTGGCCCCCCTTGTCTGCTGGTTTAATAATTATGTCTTTCCTACTGCTCAAAGACCTTAGAGCCTGTTTTTGGGCAATGCTAATATTTGACTTGCCCAACTGTAGGGGTTTAAAGTTGGACAACAGAGTTTCATCTTTATTTA
Source organism: Siniperca scherzeri (assembly GCA_027580175.1). Lineage (NCBI taxonomy): Eukaryota > Metazoa > Chordata > Actinopteri > Centrarchiformes > Sinipercidae > Siniperca > Siniperca scherzeri. The sequence continues at coordinate 10,831 of JAPFEX010000110.1, read as the reverse complement.
TTAATACTTGCAATGCCTGTGGTAAAGACTCCAGACCAGGTTCCCAATGAGAAGGGTTAGTAAAAGGCTCACTGCTGTAATTATCATCATTATATTGAAAGTGGTTAATTAATTTGAGTCTCCTATGGTAAGCATGGAGGTCGCTGCGGAGTTGCAGCAAATCGGGTACCCCCGGCGTCGGGACAAAGGTAAGTCCTCGTTCCAAGATATCCTGTTCTAAAGGGGTCAAGGTAAAACCAGAACAAAGATTAGTAATATTAGATAAATGAAGCTGGTGATTACAGCGTTGTTCCCCCTCTACATGTTTAACTGGTCGAGCCAAAACTCTTTCAGAGTCTCTGCTGTATCTCTGGTCCAGTGGATGGGATCACCAGATTCTGTCTTGAATCTTATCGGACTGATCTCAGGGAGTGCATTACTTTAGGGTTAGGGGTTAGGGTTAGTTAGGGTTAGGGGTTAGGGTTAGGGTTAGGGTTAGGGTTAGGTTAGGGTTAGGTTAGGGTTAGGGTTAGGGTTAGGGTTAGGGTTAGGGTTAGGGTTAGGGTTAGGTTAGGGTTAGGGTTAGGGTTAGGGTAGGGGAACTGAACCTGACCCCCAGCAAAGTGGGAGACAGGACGTGCACGGTCCTTCCCCCGGTAGTCCCTACCCCCACCCCCTCTATCAAAGGCGGATTGGTGGTAATATCCACCCTGAAATGGTCTTTGTCGATCACGTTCAGGGGATCGACGACGTCTTTTGCCGTGGCGCACCACGGTCCATCCATCATCATGAGCAAAACTCATGATGAAGTTGCTGTTTTTAAAATCCCTATACGAAAGTAAATAAAAATATCTAAAACAAAAATCAAAATTTAACTCAAATTTTAAATTGTGAACTAAAATTATATTTATTTTTATATTTTTAATTTTTAACAAACTAAATAATATATTTTTAACAAACTAAATAATATTTGTATTTTTAATAATAAAGTGTGCCTACACGCGACGCTTCGACCACTGTGGGTCTTCTTCAGGCAAAGGCACAACTTAAAAGAAAACTGAAAAGGCTTGCAGATCGGCAGAGATGTTGACTGTTCGATGGTCAGAGCAAGAATGAAAGAAAAAGCCTCTGCGCCTATTTATACCCTCCTTTGTAAGTTGATTTAACTTTGGTTTGTGTTATAAGTTTGTACTTGTGTTTTACAATTTGAGTTTTAGCCACTTGTTTTTAACCCCTTATATGCCAATATATATTTTTAATTCAAAATTAAACAGATTTTAATATTATATATAATCAAAGATGAAATATTAATATTTTTATTTAAAATATATTTATGTATTTAAAGTCTATGTATAAAACTTTTATTAAATATCTTTAGGGATCAATTGTAGGATTAGGGTGGGGTGGGATTGGGTAAAGGGATGGTGGTTAGGGTTAGGGAAGGGAGGGTTGTGGTTAGGGTTAGGGGCAGAGGTAAGGGGTGTGGTTATGGTTAGGATTAGGGAAGAGGGTTAGGGTTAGGGTTAGGGTTAGGGAAGGGGAGTGGTTAGGGTTAGGGAAGGGGTTAGGGTTGGGTTAGGGTTAGGGGCAGAGGTAAGGGGTGTGGTTAGGGTTAGGGAAGGGGTTAGGGTTGGGTTAGGGTTAGGGTTAGGGAAGGGGTTAGGGTTAGGGAAGTGGTAAGAGGGTGTGGTTAGGGTTAGGGTTAGGTATAAAAAACGGGGTTAGGTTAAGAAACAATGAAAAGAAAAGGAAAATATACAATGATCCCAATGACGTAATGCTTGAGGGGTAAGTCAGACTTACAAGCCAATTTTGGGTTATTCTTTCATTCTTGCTTCATTCCATATCAAATCTTAGACTTATTATGTAGAATTTTATTCAATTATACTTTTGGTTCAGTCCTGATGGTATTTTTGTGTTTAGTAAATAAATCCATTTTCTTTCAAATTTCTTTCTTTCAACAGTCGTCCAAGATGAATTGCTTTGGATCCCGCAACTCTAAATGCCGGCAAGCCATGTAAAATAAAATGTCTCACAATTGGAGTATCAATTTCTTTCTTATTTCTAATATTATACCTATGTTGTACCATTCTGGTCGAGATTGAATTTCTTGTTTCAATGTACTGTTTTCCACATTTGGAGCAAAAGATTACATAGATACAGTTTGCCGTGTGTGGCTAAACCTTTGTGGGATTCTGAAAATGGTTTTCTTAACCTTATTACGTATGTATTTTAGATTACAGAAGTATTCCGGTATAGATTTGATTCTCTGTTGTAGTGAAGGTTTGAGTTTTGCGTGGACTAAAATGTCCTTCAAACTTTTGTTTAAATCGATAAGCGAAATAACTTGATGGTTTTGTAACACCCCAAATCCTCTATCACTGATTTGAAATTAGCTTTGAACTTGTTATTTAATATTGTGCTTACTGATGAAAAACAAGTTATCAAAGGAAGAATGGTCTTTGGGTTGTTTGTTTTGAATCTGAAAAGTTTTGAGACACTGTCTCAAGAAAGATCTGGAGTAACCTCTTTCCCGCAACACTCCAAAAAGAGTTTGTACTGCTTTCCAAAACTCCTCTGTCTGTGTACATATCTTACTAAATCTTAACAGTTGTGATTTCACAATGCCCTTGAAGGTATGCTTGGGATGAAAACTTGATTTGAAAAGCAGGGCATGTGTATCGGTCTTTTTAAAGTACACTTTTACATCCAACGTTTGATTCTGAACGAACGATGGTCCCTTATATACAGTGGTATCCAAAAAATCAATTGTGTTTGGATCAATTACGTGTTTTAGCTTAATGGAAGGATCCTGAGCATTTAAAATATTAAGAAATTGGTTAAAATCCCCCTCTGAATGAGTCCAAATTCCCCATATGTCGTCCAAATATCTGAGGAAATAGAGAGGTTTTTTTGGGCATTTGGATAGAGCTCCTTCTTCCCAATTTGCCATAAATATATTGGCATAGGCTGGCGCAAACTTTTTGCCCATTGCTGTACCTTTTATTTGTAAATAATATTCCTCATTAAATTCAAAGTCATTTTAATTAAATTAATCTCCAATAATTTTTAACAATGCACCATCTGGCCTTTTATTATCTGGATATTTTAGAAATATTTTTTTAACTGCCAATAGACCTGCTTGGGTATCAATATTTGTGTACAGACTCTCTATGTCCATGGTGAAGAACAGAGAATTTGGAGGCATTTTTAATTTTTTAACAATATCAATGAAATGGTAAGTGTCCTTGACATATGATGGATGTTTCACGGAAAGAGGATTTAAATAATAATCAATGTATTCTGCCGCTCGATATGTTTCACTACTGCAATCCGATACTATGGGCCTGCCGGAGGAACCTCAAAGGGCACAGTCCATTGTTCTGGCTCTTTATGAATTTTGGGTAGAATATAAAATTTCCTCGGTCGTGGTTGTGTATCTCCCTTCAGATATTGTTTTTGTTTAGCAGTAATGTATTTGTGTTTATGTAGTGCATCTACAATACGGTTTACAATCGGGATGGTTTGATGATATATTGGTGCATCCAATTTCTTGTAATAGATTTTGTTGTTCAATTGACGTTGCGCTTCTGTTATATATTGATCCCGTCCTAAAATTACCACCGCACTCCCTTTATCTGCGGGTTTAATAACAATATGTTTCTTATGCATTAAGTCCCTAAGCGCTGTCACCTCATCCTGTGATAAGTTTGGTTTTTCGTTATAAAATTTGAAATATTTTTTGAAATCTGCATTATCCTTTTGAATTAACAAATTGATTTCGGTAGCAATTTCTGTTCCGTGGTGTCCAAATTGATGTAGGCATGAACGGCATTGGTTGTCGATTTTTATTTTTAAAGTATGTTGCCAATTTGATTTTTCTGTGGTAATTTTGAATGTCCAATTGTAATTGTGTTTTTTGACCTTTAGTTAAGTCAATGGTTGGAATAAAGGTCAAACCTCTACTCAAAAGATCCAGCTGGGCTTTAGACGGACTGAAATCCCTTGCCAATACTATTACATTAGGAGATAAAAGGGTTTTGACCCTTGACCCCTCCCCTACTGGACTTATGGGGACCGTAAGTTTAAACAGTCCAGCCAGTGGTGAAACATTGCTCGAGCCGTGTCCCTTGTCCAATGTACCTGGTCTCTTTCCGTTTGGAAATCAGAGGCCGGAAGGATAGGAAGGAATGGCATATTCTTGGAGATGTGATCGCTCAATGTTTGCAGGGTTAATTGTTCCTTCCTGGGCAAAGAAGAGGAGAAATTTATCAGTGGGATCCAAATCTCCGCAAAAGGGAACTGCTTTCTGGCTTCCTAACTGCTGTCTGTAACTGTTTGACAGCAGTCTCCTTAGCCTTTGCCCCGCAATTAAGGCCAAATGAGAGAACCAATTTCTCCAATGCCAAAAGACCTGATGTCTTAGAAAGAATGGATTGAGCATGACGGAAGTTAGCCCCGGTAGCTCTCAATCTGCAGGTCTGGAATGGAATGCATTGGTATCCTGGACAGATTGGAGTCCCCAATAATGAGCCATTTCTTACTCACATTCAGGCCCCAGTCGACCATTTTGCGGTCTGTATTGATGTGTCTCTTGACCTTGTAAAAGTGGGGCTGTGGAGTGGAGGTATTGTCCAACCCAGCTGGTATCGGCACCTGTACGGGATGCAGAGGGGGAGTCCTGTCCAAACTCAACCCCAAATCCCCATCCAGTAATGAGTCATCCGTATTTGGATCTCGTGCCCGAGGGGAGTCCCCCATATCCAGTTGAACCAGTTCACCATCCTCAATGGCAGAGCCAAAGTCATCTTCCTGCATGACCTCTGGTTCTTGTATCACCACGTTCCCTCTTCTCTGGGGTCTCTGTGGCTTAGGGGAGTCCAGCCGAGGAGGATGAACTGTGACATCTCCTCCCTGATCCCCTTCCTCTGTACCCCTTTGTTGGGGGGTCCCTGTTGGCCCCATAATTGTCCTTTGTGGTGTTTGTTGAGGAGTCTGTTGTTGTTCCGTGGTCGTGTTCTGGGGTGGAGTTTGTTGTGGAATTTGTTGTTCCATGGTTGTGTTCTGTGGTGGAGTTTGTTTTGGAATCTGTTGTTCCATGGTTGTGTTCTGTGGTGGAGGTTGTTGTGGAATCCGTTGTTCCGTGGTTGTGTCCTGTGGTGGGGATTGTTCCCGTGTTTCCAAAGGCTGATCCGAATGTCCACAGGCTGTAACCAGTGCCTCTGCATGGTCAATGACCTCCCGTTTTATACGGGGCAGATTTCTGCGGGCCCAGTTTGTAGCAACTCCAAAAGCTGTCTTCCACTCTGGGACTAGATCTTGGGAGAGCTCCTTCAAAATTATGTCCAACCCTGCCTTGTAATGGTCTTCAAGAATGACTAAGGTGTTGTAGCCCCAGTTCTTGGCATTACCCACAATCAGATCCAGAGTCTCCGAGGTGGGGCCGCTGGTTTGATCATTGAAGCCAAAATGTCCACCATACGGGAAATCATGAGTGGTTCTGGTTTATCTGGTTCCGTGTGACATTCTGCAGATGGTGTACCATTTTGATCACTTTATGCAGCTTCCGTACCAGCTGACCGAATTTGGGGTCAGTTGGCACAGTAGGTCGGTTTCTGTTAGAAGAAAACCCCCACCAGGCTGCTGTCGGCGTTGGTTCTTGAACGGAACCCGAATCCAGAAGTGGAACCCCCTAGTTGGCTTAGGGTTGGTCTGGCGAACCACCGATGCATAGGATCGAGATTGGGGACCCCTGTATCTCTCAGAGGAAGAGGAGGGAGGGCGGGGACGAGCCAAGGGAGGCACAGGCTGGTTAGGGTAGGGGAACTGAACCTGACCCCCAGCAAAGTGGGAGACAGGACGTGCACGGTCCTTCCCCCGGTAGTCCCTACCCCCACCCCCTCTATCAAAGGCGGATTGGTGGTAATATCCACCCTGAAATGGTCTTTGTCGATCACGTTCAGGGGATCGACGACGTCTTTTGCCGTGGCGCACCACGGTCCATCCATCATCATGAGCAAAACTCATGATGAAGTTGCTGTTTTTAAAATCCCTATACGAAAGTAAATAAAAATATCTAAAACAAAAATCAAAATTTAACTCAAATTTTAAATTGTGAACTAAAATTATATTTATTTTTTATATTTTTAATTTTTTAACAAACTAAATAATATATTTTTTTAACAAACTAAATAATATTTGTATTTTTTAATAATAAAGTGTGCCTACACGCGACGTTTCGACCACTGTGGGTCTTCTTCAGGCAAAGGCACAACTTAAAAGAAAACTGAAAAGGCTTGCAGATCGGCAGAGATGTTGACTGTTCGATGGTCAGAGCAAGAATGAAAGAAAAAAGCCTCTGCGCTCTATTTATACCCTCCTTTGTAAGTTGATTTAACTTTGGTTTGTGTTATAAGTTTGTACTTGTGTTTTACAATTTGAGTTTTAGCCACTTGTTTTTAACCCCTTATATGCCAATATATATTTTTTTAATTCAAAATTAAACAGATTTTAATATTATATATAATCAAAGATGAAATATTAATATTTTTTATTTAAAATATATTTATGTATTTAAAGTCTATGTATAAAACTTTTATTAAATATCTTTAGGGATCAATTGTAGGATTAGGGTGGGGGTGGGATTGGGTAAAGGGATGGTGGTTAGGGTTAGGGAAGGGAGGGGTTGTGGTTAGGGTTAGGGAAGTGGTAAGAGGGTGTGGTTATGGTTAGGATTAGGGAAGAGGGTTAGGGTTAGGGGTTAGGGTTAGGGAAGGGGGAGTGGTTAGGGTTAGGGAAGGGGGTTAGGGTTAGGGTTAGGGGAAGCGGTAAGGGGTGTGGTTAGGGTTAGGGAAGGGGGGTTAGGGTTGGGTTAGGGTTAGGGAAGGGAGGGGGGGGGTTAGGGTTAGGGGAAGTGGTAAGAGGGTGTGGTTAGGGTTAGGGTTAGGTATAAAAAACGGGGTTAGGTTAAGAAACAATGAAAAGAAAAGGAAAATATACAATGATCCCAATGACGTAATGCTTGAGGGGTAAGTCAGACTTACAAGCCAATTTTGGGTTATTCTTTCATTCTTGCTTCATTCCATATCAAATCTTAGACTTATTATGTAGAATTTTATTCAATTATACTTTTGGTTCAGTCCTGATGGTATTTTTGTGTTTAGTAAATAAATCCATTTTCTTTCAAATTTCTTTCTTTCAACAGTCGTCCAAGATGAATTGCTTTGGATCCCGCAACTCTAAATGCCGGCAAGCCATGTAAAATAAAATGTCTCACAATTGGAGTATCAATTTCTTTCTTATTTCTAATATTATACCTATGTTGTACCATTCGGGTCGAGATTGAATTTCTTGTTTCCCCAATGTACTGTTTTCCACATTTGGAGCAAAAGATTACATAGATACAGTTTGCCGTGTGGGCTAAACCTTTGTGGGATTCTGAAAATGGTTTTCTTAACCTTATTACGTATGTATTTTAGATTACAGAAGTATTCCGGTATAGATTTGATTCTCTGTTGTAGTGAAGGTTTGAGTTTTGCGTGGACTAAAATGTCCTTCAAACTTTTGTTTCGCCGATAAGTCGAAATAACTTGATGGTTTTGTAACACCCCCAAATCCTCTATCACTGATTTGAAATTAGCTTTGAACTTGTTATTTAATATTGTGCTTACTGATGAAAAACAAGTTATCAAAGGAAGAATGGTCTTTTGGGTTGTTTGTTTTTGAATCTGAAAAGTTTTGAGACACTGTCTCAAGAAAGATCTGGAGTAACCTCTTTCCCGCAACACTCCAAAAAGAGTTTGTACTGCTTTCCAAAACTCCTCTGTCTGTGTACATATCTTACTAAATCTTAACAGTTGTGATTTCACAATGCCCTTGAAGGTATGCTTGGGATGAAAACTTGATTTGAAAAGCAGGGCATGTGTATCGGTCTTTTTAAAGTACACTTTTACATCCAACGCTTGATTCTGAACAACGATGGTCCCTTATATACAGTGGTATCCAAAAATCAATTGTGTTTGGATCAATTACGTGTTTTAGCTTAATGGAAGGATCCTGAGCATTTAAAATATTAAGAAATTGGTTAAAGTCCCCTCTGAATGAGTCCAAATTCATATGTCGTCCAAATATCTGAGGAAATAGAGAGGTTTTTTTGGGCATTTGGATAGAGCTCCTTCTTCCCAATTTGCCATAAATATATTGGCATAGGCTGGCGCAAACTTTTTGCCCATTGCTGTACCTTTTATTTGTAAATAATATTCCTCATTAAATTCAAAGTCATTTTTAATTAAATTAATCTCCAATAATTTTAACAATGCACCATCTGGCCTTTTATTATCTGGATATTTTAGAAATATTTTTTTAACTGCCAATAGACCTGCTTGGGTATCAATATTTGTGTACAGACTCTCTATGTCCATGGTGAAGAACAGAGAATTTGGAGGCATTTTTAATTTTTTAACAATATCAATGAAATGGTAAGTGTCCTTGACATATGATGGATGTTTCACGGAAAGAGGATTTAAATAATAATCAATGTATTCTGCCGTTCGATATGTTTCACTACTGCAATCCGATACTATGGGCCTGCCCGGAGGAACCTCAAAGGGCACAGTCCATTGTTCTGGCTCTTTATGAATTTTGGGTAGAATATAAAATTTCCTCGGTCGTGGTTGTGTATCTCCCTTCAGATATTGTTTTTGTTTAGCAGTAATGTATTTGTGTTTATGTAGTGCATCTACAATACGGTTTACAATCGGGATGGTTTGATGATATATTGGTGCATCCAATTTCTTGTAATAGATTTTGTTGTTCAATTGACGTTGCGCTTCTGTTATATATTGATCCCGTCCTAAAATTACCACCGCACTCCCTTTATCTGCGGGTTTAATAACAATATGTTTCTTATGCATTAAGTCCCTAAGCGCTGTCACCTCATCCTGTGATAAGTTTGGTTTTTCGTTATAAAATTTGAAATATTTTTTGAAATCTGCATTATCCTTTTGAATTAACAAATTGATTTCGTAGCAATTTCTGTTCCGTGGTGTCCAAATTGATGTAGGCATGAACGGCATTGGTTGTCGATTTTATTTTTAAAGTATGTTGCCAATTTGATTTTTCTGTGGTAATTTTGAATGTCCAATTGTAATTGTGTTTTTTGACCTTTAGTTAAGTCAATGGTTGGAATAAAGGTCAAACCTCTACTCAAAAGATCCAGCTGGGCTTTAGACGGACTGAAATCCCTTGCCAATACTATTACATTAGGAGATAAAAGGGTTTTGACCCTTGACCCCCTCCCCTACTGGACTTATGGGGACCGTAAGTTTAAACAGTCCAGCCAGTGGTGAAACATTGCTCGAGCCGTGTCCCTTGTCCAATGTACCTGGTCTCTTTCCGTTTGGAAATCAGAGGCCGGAAGGATAGGAAGGAATGGCATATTCTTGGAGATGTGATCGTTCAATGTTTGCAGGGTTAATTGTTCCTTCCTGGGCAAAGAAGAGGAGAAATTTATCAGTGGGATCCAAATCTCCGCAAAAGGGAACTGCTTTCTGGCTTCCCTAACTGCTGTCTGTAACTGTTTGACAGCAGTCTCCTTAGCCTTTTGCCCCCGGCAATTAAGGCCAAATGAGAGAACCAATTTCTCCAATGCCAAAAGACCTGATGTCTTAGAAAGAATGGATTGAGCATGACGGAAGTTAGCCCCCGGGTAGCTCTCAATCTGCAGGTCTGGAATGGAATGCATTGGTATCCTGGACAGATTGGAGTCCCCAATAATGAGCCATTTCTTACTCACATTCAGGCCCCAGTCGACCATTTTGCGGTCTGTATTGATGTGTCTCTTGACCTTGTAAAAGTGGGGCTGTGGAGTGGAGGTATTGTCCAACCCAGCTGGTATCGGCACCTGTACGGGATGCAGAGGGGGAGTCCTGTCCAAACTCAACCCCAAATCCCCATCCAGTAATGAGTCATCCGTATTTGGATCTCGTGCCCGAGGGGAGTCCCCCATATCCAGTTGAACCAGTTCACCATCCTCAATGGCAGAGCCAAAGTCATCTTCCTGCATGACCTCTGGTTCTTGTATCACCACGTTCCCTCTTCTCTGGGGTCTCTGTGGCTTAGGGGAGTCCAGCCGAGGAGGATGAACTGTGACATCTCCTCCTGATCCCCTTCCTCTGTACCCCTTTGTTGGGGGGTCCCTGTTGGCCCCATAATTGTCCTTTGTGGTGTTTGTTGAGGAGTCTGTTGTTGTTCCGTGGTCGTGTTCTGGGGTGGAGTTTGTTGTGGAATTTGTTGTTCCATGGTTGTGTTCTGTGGTGGAGTTTGTTTTGGAATCTGTTGTTCCATGGTTGTGTTCTGTGGTGGAGGTTGTTGTGGAATCCGTTGTTCCGTGGTTGTGTCCTGTGGTGGGGATTGTTCCGTGTTTCCAAAGGCTGATCCGAATGTCCACAGGCTGTAACCAGTGCCTCTGCATGGTCAATGACCTCCCGTTTTATACGGGGCAGATTTCTGCGGGCCCAGTTTGTAGCAACTCCAAAAGCTGTCTTCCACTCTGGGACCAGATCTTGGGAGAGCTCCTTCAAAATTATGTCCAACCCTGCCTTGTAATGGTCTTCAAGAATGACTAAGGTGTTGTAGCCCCAGTTCTTGGCATTACCCACAATCAGATCCAGAGTCTCCGAGGTGGGGGCCGCTGGTTTGATCATTGAAGCCAAAATGTCCACCATACGGGAAATCATGAGTGGTTCTGGTTTATCTGGTTCCGTGTGACATTCTGCAGATGGTGTACCATTTTGATCACTTTATGCAGCTTCCGTACCAGCTGACCGAATTTGGGGTCAGTTGGCACAGTAGG
>JAPFEX010000109.1:0-11403 GCA_027580175.1 Siniperca scherzeri | reverse complement strand
TTCATCTAGTAGCCGGGCTGGGGCACGGGCTTCATCTAGTAGCCGGGCTGCCGCTAATGCTGGGGCACGGGCTGTTAATAAATTATCACACAACAAAAACTACAGAGTCATCTATACCCTCCTTTGAAAAACCAACAATTTCTGTTCACAACCACAAGGTCAATGACTTCAACATATTGCAAGTCAACAGTTCTTCAAAATATTTGAACCAAGTTGAATGATAACACTTTTGAATTTTTGTAGTCTTACATGTAGTGCTTGCCTGAAGCTCTCCAATAATGAACAGCCATAGTAGCACCACACTAAAAAAAGAAAGCAAAGTTAACAACAATCTCACTCATTTTAGACATTGTAAATGTATAATGTTGAGCGCAGAATGAACCACTTAAAAATTAATTAAATAATTAATTAAATAATTAATTAAGAATAAATCCCATGGTTTCAGCCAGAGATAAGATCAAATGCAAACTGAAATGCCTCTATCTGACTTCAGCTGGCTCAACGCAACCAAAAGTCTATCTTCCTTCCACAGTGATGGGGAAACCTGCAGTGCAGTTATTTAAACTGGTTTTGACAGCCAATCACAGCTCGCTCTTCCTAAAAGGTTGATTGGACACAGGTGGAAGTAACGGGGCTGGGTTCATTATAAAACACACGCTCAGAAAAAGGCTACAATTTAAATTGTGTCAGCTTTCCATGTTTGTTTAGCTAAAGTGCATCGTTATTATTCATGCCAAACAGCCAGAGTTGCAATGAGAAATCTGCAATTGTGCCATATGACTGAGCACATTAAATAGCATGGAAGTGCATCTTCAATAGTTTTAAGGTTAAGCATACCAGGGCCCTTCCTATTGTATATTCAGCAGGTTAGTCATATGATTGTTTGCCTTCCCCACTTGTGTAGATTTGCTTTACTCGGTTCATTTTTTTCATCAGCTCAATGTGATGCAGTAGACACCACCCATCTCACACTCTCTGTAGAGTCAGAAACATTGCATTCGTTATTTGGAACTACCAACCGTATTTGATCCAGTTCTGCAAGTACATTTTCTGCACATACAATAAACCCATTGCTACAAGTATATATTTTCATGTTTATCACACTACAAATTTTCAAGATAATCTAAATGAAACCAATACCGCTAATAATGTGTATATACTGTATATGTTATATCCATATAACTGCCTTTAACTTTTGGATTGAATTAAATAGATTTAGGCAAAATCACAGACATTTTGCACCAATAAATTTCACTGTGGATGGAATAATGTGCGTGAGTTCTTGTTTAATTGCCTCAAAAGCCCTTACACTGTGTTCTAAGATATTTTGTTTGCTTGTTTATATAATGCACAGTGCATGCATTCTGCAGGTCAATCATACTGTAAATTGGGTCAGTCAGAAAACTCTCTCTTCCGTTTGCCTTCTTCTCTTGGGTAGGCTTGCTTTACTTGTTTCATTTCTGTCATGAGCTCGAAATCAGGTAGGAGGTAAGTGGAATAACAATGTTTTTTAAGTAACATTTATTTTTAAAACATTGATGTTTCATGTCAGATCTCAATACTCCCATAGAATTGCCAGTTAACGCCACCAATAATCAACATGGATGCATAATATGTCAGTGATCCAGGGATAAATATATTCTATTCTATTATACAATATATATAGATTATATATATATATATATATATATATATATATATATAGATATATTATATAGATATATATATATAGATATATGCATTATATTATATACTGTATTTATGAGAATTCAGACAATTCTTCTGTGTTTTAGAAGAAAAGGCGCAACACAAAGACAGGGTAACAGTGAAAATTGAATTTATTCTGCAATTAAATTAGCATTTATCCATTGGCTGGCTGAATTCCTGAGGAGGTGGGATTCTTTTATGTCATTATGAAAATCCAGTGTAACACCAGAGATATTGTGTTGCTAGTGGCCAATTTAATCAACTTCAACAGAATCATTTATAACAGACATACATGATTAAGATTGGCAAAGACTGGCAAGAGCACTCAAGACAGTTATGTTCATGAAAGGTCTTTTAAAAATGTTTTTGGCGTTTCTGCTTTATTTGACAGTGACAGTAGAGAGAGACAGGAAAGGCAGGGGAGAGAGGGATGACATGCAGCAAAGGCCCCCAGTTGGTAACGAACTCGAAAAACTGCTGTTAGATGTAGCTTAGCACAAGCTGGCAGTGGGTGAAATGCTTGAATGGCGATAAAATCAGCGCTTTTACTTCCTCCAGAATGTAATCCTTTAGCAGTGGCAGCATGCAGTCCAACAGCTCGTTTTGGACCATCTTTGGCGCCTTTACAAACAGTAAGTTAGCTGTCTTAGGTGCTCCTCCAGCACACTGTCTAAGGAGGCAACAAAATCCACCAATCCCCTGAAAATGCCAGGGTTGTCCGAGGAGTCAGTTTCATCATGCCGACTCAAAAGCCCCGCAAAACTAAACAGTCGATTATTTCGGATAAAATGTGCCCGTTTTTAATCCACCTCCTCACTGCGATCCTGTGGCCGTGGTCCAGCTGCCTTGCGATGTTCACTCTGCCTAATGTGGCTAACGTTAGCTGGACAGAATTATCAGGAATACTTTATTTGTCCCCGAGGAAACTCTTTGTTACAGCTGCTCACTATCACGTCAGTGCACACAGGGAAAGAAGTTCTAAGCAAGTCAGAATATTACACACTATAATAACTATATTAAAATAAGTGTAAAGTACAAAGTGGATGTACCGTATAATAAGTAGTAAGTAACAGTGCATGAACTGTCAAGTGTAGCTTAAGATGATTATGAGACGGATATTGCACAGCAGTATCCAAAGTATGAATAAATAAATAGGGAATTTTAAACTGAAAAGAGTATATTGCACAGTAGTATTAAACACAATACTGCACAATTATTTCAAGTATTGCAGTGACATTAATGATGATGATCCAAAGTCCAGTTTAATGACTTACGGTCATATAGACTAACACTTAGAGGGAGGAGTTAAAGTGAGAGTTTGATGGCCACAGGCAGGAAGGACTTCCTGTGGTGCTTTTTTGGGGGACGGGGGTGACTCTTCCGCTGAAGGTACTCCTTTGTTTGACCAGCACGTCATGAGTGGGTGGGAGACATTGTCCAAGATGGCATGTAGTTTGGCCAGCTTCTCACCCAGCAGGGCTGGCTGGCTGGCGTTGGCAAGCACGGTGAGGATAATGTTTTTTGGCTTCTCCAGTGCTTGCCGAGGTGGGTGTGGATGCGGTTAAGCAGGAAGATGATGGCATCCTCAACTCCCAGCCGGGGCTGGTAGGTGAACTGAAGGGGTCTGACCATGGGCCGCAGCTGTTCCAGCGCCAGTCTCCTCATTATGTGGGAGGTCAGTAGTCCTTGGAGCCACTGGGACGCGATGTCTTCAACACAGGAATGAGGCAAGATGTCTTCCACAGACTGTATCCACGTGTGCCCTGGTGTTCTCATGTTTCCTTACTTGCCTCAGACAGGTGCTTCATATCCCCTCACTCCCGGAACTGTTCCGTTGTTTTATAAAGCAAGCACAGAAAGTTTTAGCTTGACTGCATCCAGGCCTTTCTGGTGTACCAGCCAAAGTTCTCGTCTCAAACCGATCTTGGAGAAGTAAGTTAGTGATCACACTCACTATTGTCATGTAGTTAAAATGGCGCCTGTAGAGGTCCTTACCAGAGACTGTAGAAAAGAAAGTCATGACCTACTAGCAGTGGTGTCACTAAAATAGTCGCCCTTCTCGGATTAGATGAGCTAAAATTATGTGTCACATGTTCATCTCTTTGGCTAAACTGCTACAAAAGACCTGCCTCCTGTGGTAGATTCTCCATCGCCCCCCTTTCTATTATATTTTAGAAATTAGTGGGTGAACTCCCTATTGTTGTGTTTAATTATGGGGGGAGGGTTGGTGGCTCACCACTATACCCATTTATGGTAGAGGTGCAGCATAGAGAAAGCCATCTTTATTGCATCTGGCACGCCTAAATGCATCTGCATTTAAGCCCTTGTGGATTTTGTAGTTTTGAGTGGCCCCAAAATCCTCTAAAACCTTACCGAGTACAACAGAAGAAATACACCCCTTTCAACTTCAAAGTAAATCATTTCCAGCCCAATGCATTTTATTTATTTATTTATTTTTAAAAGACTGTCATGGTACAAGCCTAAACTAAGCAAGGCCCACAAGTTGAGACACCACCGAGATTTCATCTGAAATGACAAGGATAGTCAGTGGTAGTTAGTGGGTTTAACCTTAACTACAATAAGAGTAATGAAAAAAGGCTGTTCTCCTTACATAACGAGAACTATACTTACCCTTCAGTCTAGGCTTCTGCTGGTGGATGGGCTTCTGCTGGCAGCCAGGTTGCCGCCACGGCTGGGGCACGGGCTTCATCTAGTAGCCGGACTGGGACCGGTGCGTGCTGCAGCTTCTGCTGGTAGCCAAGCTGCTGGGGGATGGGCTTCTGCTGGCAGCCGGGTTGCCGCTACGGCTGGGGCACGGGTTGCCGCTACGGCTGGGGCCGGTGCGTGCTGCAGCTTCTGCTGGTAGCCAAGCTGCTGGGGATGGGCTTCTGCTGGCAGCCGGGTTGCCGCTACGGCTGGGGCACGGGTTGCCGCTACGGCTGGGGCACGGGTTGCCGCTACGGCTGGGGCACGGGTTGCGGCACGGGCTTCGTCTAGTAGCCGGGCTGGGGCCGGGGCACGTGCTGCAGCTTCTGCTGGTAGCCAAGCTGCTGGGGGATGGGCTTCTGCTGGCAGCCGGGTTGCCGCTACGGCTGGGGCACGGGTTGCCGCTACGGCTGGGGCACGGGTTGCCGCCACGGCTGGGGCACGGGTTGCCGCACGGCTGGGGCACGGGTTGCCGCCACGGCTGGGGCACGGGTTGCCGCCACGGCTGGGGCACGGGTTGCGCACGGGCTTCGTCTAGTAGCCGGGCTGGGGCGGCACGTGCTGCAGCTTCTGCTGGTAGCCAAGCTGCTGGGGGATGGGCTTCTGCTGGCAGCCGGGTTGCCGCTACGGCTGGGGCACGGGTTGCCGCTACGGCTGGGGCACGGGTTGCCGCTACGGCTGGGGCACGGGTTGCCGCTACGGCTGGGGCACGGGCTTCGTCTAGTAGCCGGGCTGGGGCCGGGGCACGTGCTGCAGCTTCTGCTGGTAGCCAAGCTGCTGGGGGATGGGCTTCTGCTGGCACGGGTTGCCGCCACGGCTGGGGCACGGGTTGCCGCCACGGCTGGGGCACGGGTTGCCGCCACGGCTGGGGCACGGGTTGCCGCACGGGCTTCGTCTAGTAGCCGGGCTGGGGCGGCACGTGCTGCAGCTTCTGCTGGTAGCCAAGCTGCTGGGGATGGGCTTCTGCTGGCAGCGGGTTGCCGCCACGGCTGGGGCACGGGTTGCCGCCACGGCTGGGGCACGGGTTGCCGCACGGCTGGGGCGGGGCACGTGCTGCAGCTTCTGCTGGTAGCCGGGTTGCCGCCACGGCTGGGGCACGGGCTGTTAATAAATTATCACACAACAAAAACTACAGAGTCATCTATACCCTCCTTTGAAAAACCAACAATTTCTGTTCACAACCACAAGGTCAATGACTTCAACATATTGCAAGTCAACAGTTCTTCAAAATATTTGAACCAAGTTGAATGATAACACTTTTGAATTTTTGTAGTCTTACATGTAGTGCTTGCCTGAAGCTCTCCAATAATGAACAGCCATAGTAGCACCACACTAAAAAAGAAAGCAAAGTTAACACAACAATCTCACTCATTTTAGACATTGTAAATGTATAATGTTGAGCGAGAATGAACCACTTAAAATTACCGCAGAATAAATCCCATGGTTTCAGCCAGAGATAAGATCAAATGCAAACTGAAATGCCTCTATCTGACTTCAGCTGGCTCAACGCAACCAAAAGTCTATCTTCCTTCCACAGTGATGGGGAAACCTGCAGTGCAGTTATTTAAACTGGTTTTGACAGCCAATCACAGCTCGCTCTTCCTAAAAGGTTGATTGGACACAGGTGGAAGTAACGGGGCTGGGTTCATTATAAAACACACGCTCAGAAAAAGGCTACAATTTAAATTGTGTCAGCTTTCCATGTTTGTTTAGCTAAAGTGCATCGTTATTATTCATGCCAAACAGCCAGAGTTGCAATGAGAAATCTGCAATTGTGCCATATGACTGAGCACATTAAATAGCATGGAAGTGCATCTTCAATAGTTTTAAGGTTAAGCATACCAGGGCCCTTCCTATTGTATATTCAGCAGGTTAGTCATATGATTGTTTGCCTTCCCCACTTGTGTAGATTTGCTTTACTCGGTTCATTTTTTTCATCAGCTCAATGTGATGCAGTAGACACCACCCATCTCACACTCTCTGTAGAGTCAGAAACATTGCATTCGTTATTTGGAACTACCAACCGTATTTGATCCAGTTCTGCAAGTACATTTTCTGCACATACAATAAACCCATTGCTACAAGTATATATTTTCATGTTTATCACACTACAAATTTTCAAGATAATCTAAATGAAACCAATACCGCTAATAATGTGTATATACTGTATATGTTATATCCATATAACTGCCTTTAACTTTTGGATTGAATTAAATAGATTTAGGCAAAATCACAGACATTTTGCACCAATAAATTTCACTGTGGATGGAATAATGTGCGTGAGTTCTTGTTTAATTGCCTCAAAAGCCCTTACACTGTGTTCTAAGATATTTTGTTTGCTTGTTTATATAATGCACAGTGCATGCATTCTGCAGGTCAATCATACTGTAAATTGGGTCAGTCAGAAAACTCTCTCTTCCGTTTGCCTTCTTCTCTTGGGTAGGCTTGCTTTACTTGTTTCATTTCTGTCATGAGCTCGAAATCAGGTAGGAGGTAAGTGGAATACCAATGTTTTTAAGTAACATTTATTTTTAAAACATTGATGTTTCATGTCAGATCTCAATACTCCCATAGAATTGCCAGTTAACGCCACCAATAATCAACATGGATGCATAATATGTCAGTGATCCAGGGATAAATATATTCTATTCTATTATACAATATATATAGATTATATATATATATATATATATATATATATATATATTATATAGATATATATATATATAGATATATGCATTATATTATATACTGTATTTATGAGAATTCAGACAATTCTTCTGTGTTTTAAAAGAAAAGGCGCAACACATAGACAGGGTAACAGTGAAAATTGAATTTATTCTGCAATTAAATTAGCATTTATCCATTGGCTGGCTGAATTCCTGAGGAGGTGGGATTCTTTTTATGTCATTATGAAAATCCAATGTAACACCAGAGATATTGTGTTGCTAGTGGCCAATTTAATCAACTTCAACAGAATCATTTATAACAGACATACATGATTAAGATTGGCAAAGACTGGCAAGAGCACTCAAGACAGTTATGTTCATGAAAGGTCTTTTTAAAAATGTTTTTGGCGTTTCTGCTTTATTTGACAGTGACAGTAGAGAGAGACAGGAAAGGCAGGGAGAGAGGGATGACATGCAGCAAAGGCCCCAGTTGGTAACGAACTTGAAAAACTGCTGTTAGATGTAGCTTAGCACAAGCTGGCAGTGGGTGGAAATGCTTGAATGGCGATAAAATCAGCGCTTTTACTTCCTCCAGAATGTAATCCTTTAGCAGTGGCAGCATGCAGTCCAACAGCTCGTTTTGGACCATCGTTGGCGCCTTTACAAACAGTAAGTTAGCTGTCTTAGGTGCTCCTCCAGCACACTGTCTAACAAAATCCACCAATCCCTGAAAATGCCAGGGTTGTCCGAGGAGTCAGTTTCATCATGCCGACTCAAAAGCCCCGCAAAACTAAACAGTCGATTATTTCAGATAAAATGTGCCCGTTTTAATCCACCTCCTCACTTTCTCCTCACTCAACTTCAACAGAATCATTTATAACAGACATACTGTACATGATTAAGATTGGCAAAGATTGGCAAGAGCACTCAAGACAGTTATGTTCATGAAAGGTCTTTTTTTTTCTCTTTTTTTTTTTTTGGCGTTTCCGCTTTATTTGACAGTGACAGTAGAGAGAGACAGGAAAGGCAGGGAGAGGGATGACATGCAGCAAAGGCCCCGGGCCGGAATCGAACCCAGGCATGGTATGGGCTTTGACTTGGGCTGGTAGCGAGGCGGCTGGGGATGAGGCTGAGGCTGGGTCATGTGCTGTGGTTGATGATCATATGTGTATCTTTTGGGATTGCGGAAAACATCATACTACTTTGCATCAATATATTTTATTCATCACTGTACTGCCTTAAACTTTTGCCTGCTCAGTTCCAAGTCAGCCTTGATTTTGATGTCATGTGGTTCCCTCTAGTGGCAGAAAAAAACACTCTCATGGCCTCATTGGATTCCCTAACTATCTCTCTGTGAAAGTTATTTCAACGATACACCACTCGACATAAACAATAGATAAATAATAAAGATGCAGCCGCTCGTGATGGTGGTTTGATGACAGGCACATATCTGGTGCTGTAGGCCTTAGGGTCCAAAAAGCAACATTTTCTCAAAGTACGGTGAGTTCTCATAATGGCTGAACCTGAGTAATTCGGGAGGCCAACAAAATAACACAAACAAAAATCACATTATCATCTGTGCAAACAGTGCAAAAAGTATGTCACCTGTCAGTACTGAACATTCCCATAAATCTTAACCTTGAAGAAATCTTAACTATGAATTTTCTGTTACTATTGATCTTTTTTTAACTTCAATTGGTGTTGCACAGTAGTTTGGGTCATCAGTTTGTACCTCCAATAGTCAGTATTGATTCATTATATGTTAGTAATCCTGTAAGGGGGGATAAAAGGTAACTCAACTGCCACATAAGTTTGAATTACAATTTAAAACATTTGTTCACCATTCTTCTGTGTTGTAAAAAAGGAGAGAGAGGAAAATTGGGAACAACAGTAACCATAGCGTACCAGCTAAACCTTATTTTGCAGTTCAAATAATATTGCTGAGAATAGACTGGGTGAATTCCAGAGCAGAGATTTTGTTTTTTCCAAACAGACTTTTGTCCTCAATGAAAATCCAGTGTAACACCAGAGATATTGTGTTACTAGTGGCTAATTTCACCTCAGTTATTGGTTTTAATGCAGAATGCAAATCTCGTGCAAAAAAAGGTTTTCTGTACTTGGTTGGTACCTTTTCCAGTTTATGTTTTTAAGTTTTCCGTTGTTGGGACAGATGTTTTCAAACTGTTGCCCTTTTATATTTTGCAGCTGTTGGAGGTGACGGCTATAGTCTCACATTCAGAAAAAGAAACTGCTTCATGAAATTTTCAAATGTATTTATTTAAACTACTGTACTGTGTAAATATATAAATGATAAAACTTGAACCTGCAGCCTGTCAAATCACGTATAAGGGAATATATGAAATGGTCTAATAAGGATATATTAGTTGGATTATTTTAAGGGGATGGTCTAAGTGCAGCCAATCAAATCACTTTTGAGGAAAGGCCACGCATGTGATAGCCCATTAAGTCACTGAGGTATAACATGTACATGTCAAACAAATAAAGGGAAGATATACACATTTGATTGGATATTTGTCCAAGTCAGTGTTTGACACACTGATGTGTTGTGGTGATAGTTTCAATGCAGCTTGATCAGCTGTTACATCCAATCAGTTATACATTTCAAATAAAAATGTGTACTCATTTAGTAAAAAATTTCTACATAGGATGGTCTCGTGTTTCCTTGTCCAGCCTCCATGCTTATCCGAGTAGAAATTTAACTGAGCCGAGCTTCAAGATGGACCAGAATGATGTCCAGGTCAGCTGAGGATCAAGAAGACATGAAATAAAAGAAACGAGATGCACTGAATACATCAGCGTTACACTGCCTATTTTAAAAAAAGGAGTCTAGGGTTTATAACATGACAGCTGATCACATTTTCTGTCTCATACATGCACCAAAAGACTATTTCCCAACCACAAGTCAGTGACCATGCATCATTCCTAACACAAATGACAGGGGATGGGTTTTGTCCCAGTTGACGCAGTTGCCATTTTTAGCATTATAGCATCATTTCACATTCAGACGAGTTGGTTTTGCATCTTTGAATACAACCAAGCCCAGTGACCTACTGTATATAGTGTTGTCTGCCCAGAAACTGATTGAAACCAAAACTGTCACTATGGTTTTCTGCATTCTAGTGACTCTAGATGCACCGCCTCTGGGACAAAGCATGTACCTTGTGCAGTCTTTGCTGTGTCTTGAGTCACAAGAATTCAGAAAACAATATTATTTTAACTGAAAAATAAGGTTTAGCTGGTTGCAGTATGGGTACTGTTGTTCCCAATTTTCCTCTCTCTTTTTACAACACAGAAGAATGGTGAACAAATGCTTTATATTGTAATTCAAACTTATCTGGCAGTTGAGTTACCTTTTATCCCCTTACAGGATTACTAACATATAATGAATCAATACTGACTATTGGAGGTATAAACTGATGACCCTAACTACTGTGCAACAACAAGTGAAGTTAAAAAGATCAATGTGTCTTCTAGTCAATTCCAAGAATTTCATGCATGTTTCTCATGGTATTGTGGATTTCACTATTTACAATGAGTGGGACACATCTCAATTATGGTGGTAATGGAAGATTTGGCTACAGGCCCAACTAGGGCATAAGGCATAAACTGAAGGGTAGTATTTGTATTTGTATATAATCAGTGTGCACATATGTAGGGATAAATGCCTAAATGTTCTTTTTTTTTCTTTCTGATTACCACCACTTAATACAGGTTCATTTAATTTGACCTGGTACAGCGCACACACCACACATCAAGGCTGAGTCTTTACCACAGCGGCCTGGGCTCGATTCCGGCCCGGGCCCCTTGTTGCATGTCATCCCTCTCTCCCTGCCCTTCCTGCCTCCCTCCACTGTCATAAAGCGGAAATGCCTTTTTTTTCAAAAGCCCGTCAAATGTAAATGTACTTGCAGAACTGGATCAAATACGGTTGGTAGTAGCAAATACGAATGCAATGTTTCTGACTCTACAGAGAGTGTGAGATGGGTGGTGTCTACTGCTTCACATTGAGCTGATGAAAGAAATTAACCAAGTAAAGCAAATCTACACAAGTGGGAAGGCAAACAATCACATGACTAACCTGCAGACTATACAATAGGAAGGGCCCTGGTATGCTTAACCTTAAAACCATTGAAGATGCACTTCCATGCTATTTAATGTGCTCAGTCATATGGCACAATTGTAGAATTCTCATTGCAACTGTGGCTGTTTGGCATGAATAATAATGATGCACTTTAGCTAAACAAACATGGAAAGCTGACACAATTTAAATTGTAGCCTTTTTCTGAGCGTGTGTTTTATA
>JAPFEX010000108.1:0-11521 GCA_027580175.1 Siniperca scherzeri | reverse complement strand
GATGTTTCAGGATGTTTCAGGATGTTTCAGGATGTTTCAGGATGTTTCAGGATGTTTCAGGATGTTTCAGGATGTTTCAGGATGTTTCAGGATGTTTCAGGATGTTTCAGGATGTTTCAGGATGTTTCAGGATGTTTCAGGATGTTTCAGGATGTTTCAGGATGTTTCAGGATGTTTCAGGATGTTTCAGGATGTTTCAGGATGTTTCCCACCACTAGAGAGTGCCACCTACCTGCCTACTGCTGAGCCACCTCAGCAGCTGGATAAAGAGGAAGCTGTTGAACTGTGTGTTTGTTGTCTGACTGTTGGTTTGGGGGACGTAGAAAGAGATGTATCATCTAGTTCTGTCTCTGACTGAAGCCTCGCTGAGGCTCTTTGTGCTCATCATTGTACTCTCATACAGCAGTGGTAACAACTGATGATGATGATGATGATGATGACTAATTTCACCCAGTATGTGAGTTGTCCTACTAGAGAGGAGAGGACACTGGACCTGCTGTATGCTAACGTTAAGGATGCATACAGCTCTTCCCCCCTCCCTCCTCTGGGTAGGTCAGACCACAACCTGGTTTACCTTAAACCCTGCTATGTGCCTTTGGTTAAAAGGCAGCCCGCGACCACAAGAACAGTGAGGAGATGGTCGGGGGAGGGCTACGAGACACTGCAGCAATGTTTTGAAGTGACAAACTGGGATGCACTCTGTGAGCCTCATGGAGAGGACATTGATGGGCTCACTGAGTGCATCACTGGCTACATTAACTTCTGTGTGGACTGCAATGTCCCAACCAAGATGGTCCATTGTTATCCAAATAACAAACCGTGGGTAACAAAGGACATCAAGGACATTCTGAATGCCAAGAGGAGGGCCTTTACTGATGGTAATAGAGAGGAGGTGAGGGCTATCCAGGCCGACCTGAAGGTGAAAATCAGGGAGGCCAAGGAGAAGTACAGGAGGAAGCTGGAGCGGAAATGTCAGGTTCAAGACACCTAGAACATTTAAATCATATACAAGGAAAGAAAGACAAAGGCATTAACTTAAGTTTTTACTCGCGAGGAGAGTAAGCATAGATGCATTCAGTTACATCTCCTACTCACTCTGAAGTGCATCTATGCAGCCTCCTCTCTTTTATTCAGTTTAGGAGATTCCCTGTTACATAGTTCTCTAAGGGGTGGGGGAGGTGTATAATGCTTAATAAAAAACAAGGTATGTTGAGACTGCTCTATCTCGTGAGAGCGGCCTTGGGAGCAACCTTGAGACTATCTTGGTTCGGTGTCAGCCTGCCCTGCCAGTCATGAGATAGCAGGGTGCCATTCCTGTAATTCTCACAGACACAAGTTTAATAACACACACTGCATTGCTGTGGAAGGAAAACGCCACTAAGAACATAAATGGGATAACTTATATACATTTTATTCTAACATTTCCCTCCTGTTTATCACATTTTGTGCTCAAATTCTCATATCACTCAATCAGTCTCTTCGCTAGATTTTCGACTGCAAGATCATTTTTATGAGTCTGTTAAAATGTTTACACTCAGAGTGCATGTTGTGTTTACTTACGGGGGTGACTCATGGATCAGGGAACAAATCAGGCCAATGGTCTGATTCTTCATCTGTGTTGTCATCGTCATCTTGGTTTTGTTGCAGGAGCGGATACATCTGGGTCAAGCGGTCTTCCATGGGTAAGATTGCTGTGGTGATGAGACGAGTAGACAAAGAACGCAGGCACGGAATACAACAACATCCACACAAGGTTAATATTGCAGCAAAGACTGCTAGAGATATTAGAATTGATGACACCAGGGTTCGGTATTTCCCAAAAGCATTCAACCAAGAGTCCCACATAGTGGTGTCTACACCAGAGTGATCTTTCATCTTACCATTTAGAGTTTTCAACCCGTCTATGGCTTTGGTGAGGCTGCCATCTGCTGCAGTGTTGTTAGGAATGAAGGTGCAACATTGCTCTCTAAACATAGCACACACACCTCCTTTCTCTGCAAGCAACATGTCAAGAGCTATGCGGTTCTGGAATGCCATCAGTGATGTGGAGGAAAGCTGTCCATGAACAGCCTCAAACCCACTCTGTGTCCAATTGCCCAATTTCTGTACGTTGTAATGGATGTAATTGATTCGGTCTACATTTTTGTTAATCGTGCACCACCAACAGAACAAAGACTCAAACCCTGCAGCCAATTCGGGTGGGACGGTGGAATCCCCTTTTAGTGAGACTAAAAGTTAAAACTCCATGGTAAATTAGTAGGCCTCGAAAAGTGTGCGAAAAATACGTCTGTAAATAAGTAAATAAAAGTGTGAATGATTGTGTGAGTGAACGGAGACAGGAATACCATTTGGTATTTTTCTCTCATACCAAAACAGTGGGAAAGAAAGCAATAAATCTCCCAGGAAGCAAAGGCAAGAATTCTCCACTCGGAAGAGTTGAAGTGAGAATTACTTGGAAAGGTATTTTAATTATTGCCCCACTGATAACATCCCAACGTTTAGAACATCCTAGGTGTTAACCCAGCGTTGGACCAAATTACATAAAAATAGATCCAGTATGGGCAAAAGTCAAAGTAAGCCAAAAAATAGGGAGGATTTACAGTGTAAAGATTGGAAGTATATAGAAAAACAGGATCCTGATAAAATAAAATATTTCGATAAGTGGATAAAAGACTACGGGTTTAATGGTAAACTAAACATCAAAACAATTAATCTACTACAGGAAACAATACTAAAAAACACCAACAAAGATTCTAAAAAGATGAAAAGGCAGGTTATGAGGAAACCAAATATTGGATGAAAGTAGCTGAAAAACGCGAAACTGGAGAAAAAGGGGAAAAAAAGAGGAAAAAATAGAAGAAGTAGTTGAGAAAACTCAGCAAAAACAGGTAATGTTTCACAGACAAGAATATGATGAGACAGGGCCGGTAGGAAGAAGGGCAGAGCGGAGAAATGAGGGAGGTGCCTCAGGGGGATCTCCTCCTACAGCTCCACTATACCCTGATATTCCCCAAGAAGACCCCCCTGAGTATAATACCACGCCTCCCAGAGCGCTAAGATCGACCCGAGGTACTGCAGGCCTCGGATGGTCTAAGAAATTGGGAGCAGTTTTTTCCCCAACTAGTCCTCCAGCCATTGACATAAAGGTAGCAGATGAGTATCCTATGATACAGGTGGCAAATCCAAATATGAGCGAAGGCCAAGTTTGTAGAACTTGGAACATGAATGATGTTAAAAAGGCCATAGATGGTATAACTCCATATAAGGAGGATGTTACCCAATTTGTAATTGACATGGAAAACGTGTGAAAATCCTACCATCTTAATGGGCAAGAGGTCCAACAGATCTGGATATGCGCTCTAGGGCCAGATTGGCATGATATCAGAGGAGATTGGAATCCTCTAAATACAGCAGGTAATGGTCCACTTCCATGGGACAGTCAGCAAATGGCAGTGAGAGTAAACGGTCTTACAACCAGAGCCACAGCCAGGTTTAGACAAAAAGCAAATTACACTGAAATAGGCAGAGCTAGACAAAAAGACAATGAAACTTTTGATGACTATAGACACCGTATGACTACAGTGTTTAAAGTCCATTCAGGACTGACTGACGACAATAATGACCAAGGAGCATACAGACAGCAGTTGAAAAATGCATTACATGCAGGCTCAAAAGATACAATCCGAAGCTGGGTGCAAAGGCACTATATCGGACTGTCTACCGGTACCCTTGATGAGTACATTAATCATGCCTTACACGCAGAAAAGGTTGCTAAAGAAAAGAAGAAAAAGGTAGTAGAAACGTTTTATGGTGAGACTGAGACTGAGGAAGTGTTTTATCAAGATCAGAGGAGAAGGGGAAGAAGTACTAGAGGGCGTGGATATCATAGAAGAGGCAGAGGAGGTGGAAACAGAGAAAGATTTTGGCGCAGGGACAGGCAGAGAGATACAGAATTGTGGAAAAGATGGACACTTCGCTGTAGATTGTCCGGAAAATAAAAAGCAAGCGTGACTAGAAACTAAGACTACTCCGACACCAAGACCAGACGGTGCCAATGACTATGATGAAGTTCTAATAAATTACCAGGACTTACTTGCAGTACACTTTGAGAAACCAATAGTGACTTTGTATGTAAATGGAAAACAAATGGATTTTCTTTGTGACACTGGAGCATGCAGAACAACTTGTAGGGAAAGCTTCCCTAGCGCTAAGTCTAGTAATAACAGTATTGCAGTACGAGCGGCAGATGGCAAGTTGACTCATGTGGAAGAATCTGAACCAGTCTGGTTGAGGGATTCACAGGGACAGTCATGTCAGATATCTGTTTTGATGTTCCCAGAGTGTCCAGTAAACCTGCTAGGGCGAGATGCTTTGTTTTTGTTGGGGTTAGCTCTTGTTCCTACATCACAGGGAAAGATAGAGGTAAAAAGAAGAGAAAGAAGGCAGAATTAGCACCGGAAGGCATTTTTGTGATAAGAGGCTCAGCGGAACCTGGCTTTTATTACTCTTTAGATGTTCCAAACAAGCCTCCCCACAGCACTGCAACTGCGTTAATGACAGAGGGAAGACAAGCTATTTCCAGACCACAAGACAAAATGGAGGAAGGAAATTTGCATGTCACTTTATGGTTCAAAGTCACTCCAGGACCAGACACAGAGTATGAAGCAAAATTAGACAGAGCGACACCTGTTAAAATCACAATAGATTACATCTACTCAGATGCAGAAAACACTGCTGTAGCAGGAGTGATCATGCCAGACAATCTGAAACCACTCAACAAGATGTGTTTGCCATCACACATCTCACTGTACAAAAGTGAAAACTTGCAGTGGAAAGATTTAGGGAAATTAGTTCAGTGAGCTAAATCAGCAACAGACTGGACAGCAACTTCAGTGAACACATGTGCAAGTGCATCCACAGGCCTGACAAAGAAAGCGTTGTTTTGGTCGGTCCAGGTCCAAAAAGGGGTGCACCTCCATGGTACTGATGTGAAAGAGTGACACGTGTTTTTAACTCAGGAAGAAGAGAAACTGATTCAATGTGTTCCTGACTCGTTGTGGTCCAAAGGACCAACAGATGTAGGCTTAGTTAAAGGCGCACTACCTGTCCAGATTAGACCTAAGACAGAATACCGTCCCTGTGTGAAACAATATCCACTCAAAGCAGATGCACATGAAGGCATTAAACCAGTAATTAAAGATCTGATAACCGCAGGAGTCATTGTTAGATGTGATGATTCACCATGCAATACACCAATATTTCCAGTAAAGAAACAAGCACCCTCAGTAGGTCGGCGTATGCTACAAGATCTGCAGGATGTCAATACTGCTGTAATACAAAGAGCACCTTGTGTGCCCGATCCACACCCCCTTCAAAAACTCATTGAGACCAGATGCTAAAGTATTTACCGTAGTTGACATCAGCAATGCATTTTTTTTCAGTCCCAGTGGACAAGGATAGCCAGTTTTGGTTTGCTTTTACTTATGGAGGACAACGTTACACATATACTAGGTTGCCCCAAGGTTATTGTGAAAGTCCTACAATATACTCACAAGTAATGAGCGCTAGTATGGCTAAGTTTCAACCTCCGGGAAATAGTCAGGTTTTGTTGTATGTAGATGACATACTTTTGGCCTCTCCAGATGAAGACACCTGTAAAAGAGTTTCCATAGCACTGTTGAAGCATTTGGCTGAGCAAGGTCACAAAGCAAGCAAAAGTAAATTGCAACTGTGTAAAATGCAAGTTAAATTTTTAGGACACAATCTCAGCTCAGGAGGAAGAACACTAGTTGAAGATAGAAAAACAGCTATTTTAAAGGCTCCGAAGCCACAAACAAAAAAAACAAATGATGTCATTCCTGGGCCTAACGAATTACTGTCGATGTTGGGTACCAAACTATGCTGAAATAACTGCTCCACTCCAAAAACTGATGTATAATGAAAGCATTAAAATGACCACCTCGTTGAAGTGTACGAAAGAAGCAGAAAATGCATTTTGTGCGCTGAAACAAGCTCTCATTTCCAGCTCAGCTCTGGCATTACCTGATTACAGTAAAACATTTGTACAAATGGTTGACTGCAAAGGACAATTCATGACTTCCGTTTTGACACAGCACGGCGATAAAATGAAACCTATAGCCTATTTCTCCTCTAAATTAGACAGTGTAACATGTGCACAACCACACTGTGTTAGAGCAGTGGTGGCTGCGTCCATGGCAGTAGAAACTAGCGCTGCTATCGTGTTATTTCACCCACTGGTGTTAAAAATACCCCATGCAGTATCAGCGCTATTGCTGCAGACAAATATGACATTTCTATCTCCAGCGAGACATCTATCATGTATAGCTGTGTTGCTTTCACAACCCCATTTGACTATTGAGCGATGCACGACCCTCAACCCAGCAACCCTCTTACCACTCCCTGATGACGGAAATGCACATGACTGTCAAGAACTTGCTGAACAGACAGCAAAGAGCAGGCCTGATCTCACTGATCAGCCTCTAAAAACAGGGGAAACAATTTATGTTGACGGCTCTTCAAAAAAGAATGAGCTAGGAAAGACTCAAACAGGCTATGCTGTAGTGACCAACGATGAAGTGTTAAAAGCAGAACAATTACCGTCACATTACTCAGCTCAAGCTGCGGAAATAGTGGCATTAACAGAGGCATGTAAATTTATGAAGAATAAAGATGTTACTATCTATACAGATAGTCAGTATGCTTTTGCTACAGTTCATACTTTTGCGCAATATTGGCAAAATCGTGGGATGATTACATCCACAGGAAAACCGGTAACACATGCGGACCTTTTATCCAACTTACTCAAAGCAGTAACGTTACCAAAACACCTCGCAGTATGTAAATGTCCAGCTCACACCTCAGGGAAAGACCAGATATCACTAGGAAATGCATTTGCAGACAAAATAGCTAAACAGGCAGCGGAAGGACAGCTAACAGTACTTATGCTAACTCCAGACACTAATATGAGTGACACAATACTTAAAGACATGCAACAACAAGCACCACAGAAAGAAAAAGATTTGTGGGCAAAGCACGGAGCACAACTACAGAATGACATCTATGTATGACTAAAAAAAAAACAATCCTTCCACACAATCTATATAAATGGGCTGCAATATTGAGCCATGGTGTTACACATGTCTCAACAGGAGGGATGATAGGACAGATAAATCAACATTACACAACCTATGGATTTAACTCCTATTCAAAACATTTTTGTAGGGCATGCTTGACCTGTGCTAAGCACAATCCTCAGGGAAATT
Source organism: Siniperca scherzeri (assembly GCA_027580175.1). Taxonomy (NCBI): domain Eukaryota; kingdom Metazoa; phylum Chordata; class Actinopteri; order Centrarchiformes; family Sinipercidae; genus Siniperca; species Siniperca scherzeri. Next base: position 4,238 of record JAPFEX010000108.1, on the reverse strand, counting down.
TAAGACCTAGAAGAGGGCGTTTTCCCTCACCACAGTATCCGTTTCAAGCAGTACATATGGACTTTATAGAGTTAAATCAAAGTGAAGGGAAAAAGTATTGTTTGGTCATAATAGATGCTTTCTCCAAATGGGTAGAACTGTTTCCAACAAAACACCCAGACGCATTAACAGTAGCAAAAGCGTTATGTAAGGACATAATAGCTCGTTATGGCATTCCTGAAAAAATATACAGCGATAATGGAGCACATTTTGTAAACCAATTGATAAAAAAGATAGGAATAATGTTTCATATCGATTTAAAAAATCACTGCGCATATCATCCTCAAAGTGCAGGATTAGTGGAACGAATGAATGGCACTATAAAAACCGTTTAAAGAAATGTATTGAAGAAACAAAGAGACCTTGGAGATTAAGTGAAAATGTACATCAACATTACAGCCACTTCAGGTTTAACTCCATATGAAACGCTGTTTGGAAGACCATACAGGCTGCCTCATTTTAAAAATCAATGGGAGTTGAGCGGAGAAATCGATCTACTGTAGCTGACTACATGAGAAAGATGTTAGAGAAACAAAAAGAGAAACAAGCTGATGAACATCCTTCTGTTTCTCAACAGGAGATCCAGTTAGTGGGACCAGGCGATTGGGTGCTGATACGAAGCATTAAGAGAAAACATTGGCACTCTCCCAAGTGGGAAGGGCCTTATCAGGTATTATTGAACACTCCCACAGCCATAAAAATAGCTGAAAAATCCACGTGGGTACATCTTACTCACTGCAAAAACTGCAAATCTCCTCCGACAGTTCCGCAGAGAAAGGTGACTCACAGTCTGATAATAGGGTGGACTCAGATGTGTAGAATGTGTCTGAGTAGACCTGAAAGTCAGTGAAGTTTTTCCAAGACACCAGACTCATAGAGGACACTCTCGGGGAGATGGCGTCTAGATGGATAAACGATGCGATTAGGTGCTGGGGAGTGACCATCGTGTTCATATTAATTTTTCTTTTTACCTGGTACTTATGGGAAGCTCCTGGGACTTCCCTAAATAGCACTCATGTTCCACCCACTTCATCCCAAGGTGTCACCCAACCACATGCTAGAGTAAAACGCAGAGTAGGCTATTACCAGCCCACTAGCATGCTGATGGACACCCTCACGACTTTGCAAAATCCATGTAATGCGACCGGAAAAACGACACCTAGGCCCTATGTTTGCTACAATACCACTACCTTTGTCAGCACAGTAATCATCCCTATGAACTCTTTTCAGTTGGGCGGTTATGCAGGAAGCGAGTGGTATGATTGGACATTCTATTTAAACTCAGTGGGTTTTAAACAAACAGGTCTAGACTGGGGATGGGTTTTCGCCACCACTGATAAAACCTGGAGGTCCGATTCCTATGGCTGGCGACCATGGGCACAAAACTGGTCACAAGTATTGACTCTAGAAAAGCAAAAACTAGGAAACTCACCTTCTTTAGTATTAAGGTTCAATACTACTGACAATCAGTTATTAGAAACAGCCCCATTGGTAACTACTATCCAAATCCACCTTGTTATAGTTTAGCTCTGTGCTCTGCTATCGATCAGGCGCTACAGACCCATGCTCTTATTTGGCATTGTGCCCTAACATTACGAAAACACTCACCAATGCCACAACAGACTCAGGTCCGCAACCTGTGCCAGGACTGACGTTGGGGCCTAGATCTACAACTAAAGTAAAGATAAGGATCCTCAACAAAAAACCTGACACTGATGAGTGGTTTCAAGTGACCACCGGAGTCTCGGGGAAAAACAATAATTGGCTGTTAATGGTAGAAAAGGCAGCGAATGCAACTAAAGCCGACTGCATTGTGTGTATGGGTCCCCGCCCCTTGCTGCAAATAGTTCCTGCACCTATTCCAGTTGCATGTCTGTTGGCCGTTATGAACAGGACCTTTCCAGGACCCAATTGCAGTTACTGGGACAGTATATTTCCAATAACAAAAGGCGTCAAGATCAAACCACTATTCTCTAAACATGTAGCACCAGGAAGTTTCTCATGTATTAACATGACCGGTAGGGGACCTCGTTTAGGTAGCCTTGCAGAGATAGCATCTCCAGATGAGAGATTATTTGACAAATTGCCTAAAAATAATACAGGATTGTGTGCATTGGTGACTCTATAACTACCGGTAAATGTATACCCCATGTCAGCTGATGATCTATATACACAAATGACCAGTACAATGCCCAGCGAGTGGAGGCAGAAACACTCCTCATCCTGGCGCTCCGATATAGACCCTACATATATAGATGCTATAGGAGTTCCTCGCGGCGTACCAGACGAATACAAGATAGCAGATCAGGTGGCTGCAGGGTTTTAAGTTTTAACTTTTAGTCTCACTAAAAGGGGATTCCACCGTCCCACCCGAATTGGCTGCAGGGTTTGAGTCTTTGTTCTGTTGGTGGTGCACGATTAACAAAAATGTAGACCGAATCAATTACATCCATTACAACGTACAGAAATTGGGCAATTGGACACAGAGTGGGTTTGAGGCTGTTCATGGACAGCTTTCCTCCACATCACTGATGGCATTCCAGAACCGCATAGCTCTTGACATGTTGCTTGCAGAGAAAGGAGGGGTGTGTGCTATGTTTAGAGAGCAATGTTGCACCTTCATTCCTAACACTGCAGCAGATGGCAGTCTCACCAAAGCCATAGACGGGTTGAAAACTCTAAATGGTAAGATGAAAGATCACTCTGGTGTAGACACCACTATGTGGGACTCTTGGTTGAATGCTTTTGGGAAATACCGAACCCTGGTGTCATCAATTCTAATATTTCTAGCAGTCTTTGCTGCAATATTATGATGTAACTGAATGCATCTATGCTTACTCTCCTCGCGAGTAAAAACTTAAGTAAATGCCTTTGTCTTTCTTTCCTTGTATATGATTTAAATGTTCTAGGTGTCTTGAACCTGACATTAACCTCCAGCAGAACAACATGAGAGGTCTGGAGCGGCATGAAGACCATCACTGGCTTCAGACCGACTGGCAGCAGAGGAGTTGAAGGCAGCTTGGACAGGGCCAACAAACTTAATCTGTTCTTTAACAGATTCGACACACCGGCTCCTGGTCATCCCCCCTCTAACTCAGCTGCTGTCGGCCCTCAGACTCCTCTGAGTACTCTGCTCCCCCCTCCCCATCAGGCTAACGGCCCTCGTCACACTAATGACTCCCCCCTCCCCCAACTGTAACCTCTGCTGTGTGCCTGACTGCTGACCAGGTGAGAGGACAGCTGATGAAACTCCACTCAAACAAGGCTGCAGGCCCCGATGGTGTTAGCCCCGGGGTGCTAAAAGCCTATGCCCCTCAGCTATGTGGAGTCCTTCAACATGTCTTCCACCTGAGCCTGAGTCTTCAAAGGGTCCCTGTTCTGTGGAAGACATCTTGCCTCGTTCCTGTGCCGAAGACGCCGCTTCCCAGTGGCTCCAAGGACTACAGACCGGTGACACTGACCTCCCACATAATGAGGACCCTGGAGAGACTAGTGCTGGAACAGCTGCGGCCCATGGTCAGACCCCTCCTGGACCCCCTTCAGTTCGCCTACCAGCCCCGACTGGGAGTTGAGGACGCCATCATCTTCCTGCTTAACCGCATCCACACCCACCTGGACAGGCCGGCAAGCACGGTGAGGATCATGTTTTTTGACTTCTCCAGTGCTTTCAACACCATCCGGCCAGCCCTGCTGGGTGAGAAGCTGGCAGCAATGCAGGTGGATGCCCCCCTAGTGTCCTGGATTGTGGACTACCTGACTGGCAGACCACAGCACGTGCGCCTGCAGCACTGTGTGTCGGACAGCGTGGTCAGCAACACTGGGGCCCCTCAGGGGACTGTCCTCTCTCCCTTCCTCTTCACCATCTACACCACGGACTTCAGCTACCACACAGATTCCTGCCACCTTTGTTTCATGGTGTGAGCAGAACCATCTGCAGCTCAATGCGACAAAATCTAAGGAGCTGATTGTGGATCTACGGAGGGCCAAGGCACCAGCGACCCCGGTTTCCACCAGGGGGTCAGTGTGGACACTGTGGAGGACTACAATTACCTGGGAATAGACTTGGATAACAAATTGGACTGGACCAAGAACACTCAAGCTGTTTACAGGAAGGGCCAGAGCCACCTCTATTTCCTGAGGATGGCCACAGGCAGGAATGACTGCCTGTGGCCATCAAACTCTTTAACTCCTCCTCTAAG
>JAPFEX010000107.1:0-12014 GCA_027580175.1 Siniperca scherzeri | reverse complement strand
GTTTCTTGTACTAAATTTAGTCTGCAGTCACTAAAGACGTGTGTTTCTTAAAGAAACTGTATAAATGTCGGCTGTTAGCTGTTAAGTAAATGAATGTTTATCATTTTGCTAAATGGTCACATCTGAATACAGAAGATCCTCTGAACTAATGTTTAGTTTCAGTTGATCAAGTTTACTTGCTGATTCTTATCTGCATAATTTATTCTTTATTCAGATTGAGGCGTGTTTGTCAGAGACCAGCTGTGCTTCTTGGCCTCAGCTCTGAAGTCCAACCCTCCCATCTGAGAGAGCTGGAGCTGAGTCTCAACGAGCTGCAGGATTCAGGAGTGAAGCTGCTGTCTGATCTTGTGGAGAGTCCACACTGCAGACTGAAGACTCTGAGGTCAGTAGAGGGCTGACAGTCCATGCTGGTTTCAGCAGTATTGTACTAAACACAGTTAGTATCAAAGCAAAGATCCAGCCTGTAAACCTCCGACCTTCTCAGTGGCTGCTTCTCAGTGAAGCTGTGAGAGGAGGATGGTGACGGCTTCAGGATTGGACAGACAGAGAACAGTCAGCCAATCAGATGAGCCAGAAGCTTGTTGTGATCATGTGATGAGTCGATGTGAAGACGACTGTTGTTGCTGTGTTCATGTCTACAGGAAATAAAGCTGGATTCCAGCTGGCTGCATTACAACATGTACAGAGACAGTGTCCTGTTCATCAGACTGTCGTAGCATCAAATCTGATGAAAAGTGAAGGGGCGTTAGCCAGACCGTAGGGCATGACGCGATACTCATAATGGCCGGTGGGTGTTACGAAGGCTGTCTTCCATTCGTCTCCCTCCCGTATCCGTATCAGGTTATAGGCGCTGCGGAGGTCTAACTTTGTGTAGATGGTGGCTCCACGAAGTTGTTCCAGTGCAGCAGGGACGAGCGGAAGTGGGTAACGGAACTTGACTGTAATCCGATTGAGGGTCCTATAATCTATGCAGGGCCGCAAACCTCCGTCCTTCTTGGCCACAAAGAAGAAACTTGAGGCTGCTGGAGAAGTGGATGGTCTGATATACCCCTGGGCTAGAGCCTCCTCAATATACTCACCCATGGCTTGTTGTTCAGGTATGGATAATGGGTAGATTCTACCCTTGGGCACTGGTTCACCTGGTAGGAGATCAATAGCACAGTCCCATGGTCGATGCGGGGGTAGCTGGGAGGCTCTCTTGGGACAGAAGACATCTTGATATGCTGCATAGCAGGCAGGAATATCCACTGACTGTTTCTCCTTAGGACTTTCGATGGATGTAACACACATAGGAAGATTCTGTGAGCGATGCGAGGATGGTCGTGGTAGCCGCGGAAAACAGCCAGGATAACAGGACTTGCCCCATTTCAGCACTTCTCCTGTAGTCCAGGAAATGATGGGGTCATGTTGCTCCAACCAGGGCCGCCCCAAGATAACCTCAGCAGTCGATCCCTCCAGAACCATTAAATGTAATTGTTCTTTATGTAGTAACCCTACCTGAAGGGTGATTGGAACCGTGGCCTTCTGAACCCCACGACGGCTGATTGATTTCCGGTTATGGCAGTGATTCGGTAACTGGTCGACGTGAAGGAAGTCTTGATCCTTAGTTGCCGGCAGAGGCGCCAGAGATGAAATTGCCGGCTGACCCGGAGTCGATCAAGGCTTGTACTGGAAGGGATAGAGTAGGTGTAACCAGGATGATTCTTGTAGACAAAGGTTTACTACATGGGAGACTCTGAATAATTGCACTCACCATAGGTTTTGGTGGTCTCACGGGACAGTTGGCCCTGTTATGTCCCGAGGCTCCACAGTACAGACACAACCTGTGAGTCAGCCTTCTCTGCCTCTCCGCCTGGGTTAAATGGTTGGAGTCTAATTGCATGGGTTCAGGTTCAGGTTCTGGAGAGAGAGGTTTCTCTAACTTACTGGGATGGTGAGTGTGTGGTGGATGATCCTGGTGTTCCACCAAACAGGTCCGCATACGAGTGGCCACCCTAATGGCTAACTGGATAAATCTTTCGAGGCCGATGGTGTCTTCGTATGCTACCAGATGCAGTCGGACGCGAGGCTCCAGTCCCTGACGGAAGGTTGTGATGAGGGATTGCTCGTTCCAACCGCTTGCTGCCGCGAGGGTTCAGAATTCAGGGCGTAGTCCTGGATAGACCGCTGACCTTGCTTCAGCTGATATAACTTCTCACCAGCTGAGGAGTCACCGGCGGGTCGACCGAATACCTCGCGGAAGTGATCCAGAAAACTCGTCAGAGACTGGGTGACGGATCCATCTTGAGACCAGATGGATTCTGCCCACTGCAACGCTCTCCTTGCAGCTGGGATATAACAAAGGCAATCTTGGAGCGTTCAGTGGGATATAAGGGCGATTGCATTTCCAGGACCAGGGTACACTGCAAAATGAATCCATTGCAGTCCTCCGCCAAGCCAGAGAAGGGCGCTGGTTTCGCCATGGGGCTGGAACAATGCGGAACTGCCGGAGTGACGGGAGCGGAAGCGGAAGCCTCGGAGGAGGACGTGGACGATGGTGGTGCGTTGAGGCCACGGCGCAGGATCTCCACCAGCTCCTGGACGGGGTCCGTGGCACTCATGTTGTTTCTTCGGTCCGGTCTTCTGTTACGGAACAGACCAACCCGGAGACACAGGTAAGGTGATTACGAGGTTTATTGATAACAGGGATAATACGAGGTCTGAGGAGAGCCGAGAAGATACCGTCCTTGGATCACTGAGATGAGTGAAGCGCAGGTGCTGGATAGCTGCCCACGAGACGGGAACCGGATTCACCACACTGGTGACGGAAGACACTCCGGAGCCGGGTGAACACTGTTGTCCACAGGAGCCTGGAGTCGAGTGAAGGTTTTGCAGCTCTAGGAAGACTGGAACGATGACTAGCGGCGTAGTAGAGTCCGTGGTAACTTGAAGGTAGAGCGTAGGCTCTGTCCTTCTAGCGAGCATAACCGGACACAGACTGAGGTGAGGAGCTGGGTTATGTAGGGAGTAGAGTGGCTGATAATGTGCAGGTGTGCGATGGGTGACAGGTGCTGGTGATTAGTATTCTGGTGAGGAGGAACGGTGTGGTTGAGATGAGGTGGAGCCTGGCGTGTCTGTGACAAACGTGAACAGGGTTACACCATCTGTTGTTAACCAGAACAGCAAGCCCGCCGCCTTTCCGCTTACCGCTCCGGTGTGATCCCTGTCGGCCCGAACAGTCTGAAAGCTGTCGATGGAAATGTTATGATCCGGGATTTCCTGGTGTAGCCATGTCTCTGAGAAGCACATCAAATTACACTCACAGAACTCCGTCTGACTCCAGGCTAACGCCGTTAGATGGAAGCACACTGCATTACCTACATAAGCGCTGTCTGGGCTACACAATCAACAACAAACAACAACTCATACTTTACTATATATTTTACATTTAATTGTACCTCTTTCCAACATACCTCACATGTGCCCCATCTACTGTCTTTTGATGACATCTCTGTTAGGTCAATAATAATTGTAGTAATAATAACAATACAAATAATAATAATAATAATAATACACATCTGTTATGCATACGCTATATAAGTGTGGTGAAACAATGTATATTCCAACAGATGCTGTCTTTGTTACCTTATTGTAGACTACATCCAATATCAAGGATGACCAATCTGTGCATGTTTGAACCATGTCTGACAACTTGGTTTTCCGTTTTGTAAAGAAAATAGCAGGTGTGTGTTAGAAAGTACCAAATAAGATGCCCGCGCAAAATCAAATCAATATAATTTTTAATAATTACATGGAGGACCCAGTAACTGGCTACTTCTCTCACTTAGCTTACTCCAAATCCTTTCTGCTGTCTCCTTCAAGTGTGTGAAGGCCAAAATGCAGCGCCAGTGTTTTTGGCCTTCACACATATCTAATAAAAGAAAAAGCTAATGCTGCAAGCATAAACTTTACAGGTTAGCCAAAAGATCGTCTTTGAGAGTTAACGCTAACTATTGTATTGTAATTCATGCGGTATCTACATTTAGCATTATGTGTAAAATAAAACATTCGTAACTGACGCATATTAACTAGGTTTTAAAATGTATTACTGTTTGTGTTGGGGGAATAAAGTCACCGAGCCAACTAGAATTTGACCTTCATACCTCAAAATCAAAGTAATTCAGGTTTGCTCAAGGAACTTTACTGATAGCCTTAGCTAGCTAACATGCTAACACCAATCACGGCCAACATCAAATTCTTTCTTGTGCAATTGTCCTGCCAATATGAGCAACACATTTAATTAATTAAATAGTGTAATTGTTAAAATCGATAAATTGATAAAAATCGTTAAAAACTTACCTCATTTTGATAACATTAACTATTTTTAATTCAATTCAATACAACAACAGTTATCTCATTGCACTTTTCCTATAGAGCAGGTCTAGACCGTACTCTTTATAATATTAATTACAGAGACCCAACAAATCCCACCATAAGCAAGCACTTGGCGACAGTGGCAAGAAAAAAATTTCAGAGGAAAGTCTTAAGCCTACTCTTAAATGTGAAGATGGTGTCTGACTCCTGATTCCAAACCGGGACCTGATTCCACACCCACCGTAGGTTCACTAAGCATGAATTAGCTTAGGAAAGCTAGATGGCTAACGTTATCTAGCTAGCAGCATCATTGCAACATGGTTCAGGTAGGTACCTCGACATAACAGCGTAAATGTTTCACAAAAGCCTGTTTCTAGTCAGCTTAGGTTTTTTATTAGTATGTGTCATCTTAAAGTGGTCATATTATGCTCATTTTCAGGTCCATGAGGGAAAAACAGTAAACTTTTATCCCTGCTCCATCAGGTGGTTCAACAGTGATTTTAGCATTACCAGTTAATTTGGTTTAATTCTGGTCTGACTTTCTAATCTATTTTGCCATTTTATAGGAAACAGCAGGCTTAATTAAGGTGAATTTCCCTGGTATTTACAAAATCTTCGTTGGTTATGTGGAAACTATGAAACTCTTTCAAGGAAATACTTCACACTTGTAATCCAGTGGGAAGGTAATCTTGATACTGCCATGTCGTCCTCTATCATATGGGAATTACCTGTATAGTCCTAAAAAAGAGTAAACGTTACACTGTACAGGCAGTGGAAAGGTAATGACAGTGACATTTCATGGTACCTACCTTGTCTTCATTTAGTATTTGGAAAATATTTACATATTTCATCCAAATGGGTTACCAGACAGGGCAAAATTGGGGCCTTTCCAACCCCTAGGCAGGGCTGCATAGTTAATCCCTTGCACTGAGGCTTAGCAGAGGAGGATAATTCACACTCATAATTGATTCGGGAGCTTAATTCACACAGAAAAGAAAGAAAACTGAATAGAATTGAAAACTAAACGAGCTTCACAGAGAGCAGGCTGTTTGGTGCGTGTGTCTTCCATTTATGCTATCAATATGCAGCTTCTCTTTCTGTCCCTCATCACCTCTTCCTTTTAATACACTCTCCACCCTCGCTCTCCCACCCTTGCCACTGTCACTCTCAGCAACCTCCTGTATAATGAAGTCTTTATACGTGTGTGTATCAGAAAACTCCTCTTTCTCCTTCTCCAATAAAATCTTTTCTACAACATCCTCCTACTGACCGAGTCCATGTACGATCTATGGATATAAGCGAATATCAATACAAATAAGTTTTACTGTCATAATAATACATTTATACAGTATAGCTGGTCTTTTCTCTCGGAGGTTGTTTTATCTCTCTCTTCTCCTTAAGCTGCATTTCGACTGCAGGAACTCTCCACTGCAGGGACCAGGGTCTAAATTAAGTTCTGGGGACATGAGTTTACGCCTAAAAGGTCCCTGCTCGGGAGGTAGTACTTTCAAAAGTACAGGAACTTTCGGTGGGGCTTGCTGCTGAACATTTTTGATTGGTTGAGCTCTGACCGAGAGCAGCACGTTGGCGCCGTGCTGGAAGACACGGACACAGATAACCAGTCGGTTGAAGGTAAATCACATACAGCCCACATGCTGCTTGTTAAATGCTATAAAACTAACTGTTGTCATGCTATTGCTACCTAACCAAAAGCTAATGTTAGCTACATGCTAACGCCAACCACTAATGTTAATGGTGTAAAATCGTGGTGTTCCTTAAGACAGGGGTTGGCTAAATCGATTGTACAAAATGATATCTTGTTAATGTCGTCACAGTGAGACGCAACATTTATTTTTTCAACGTGTTTTTCAGATGAAAGGGACGGGTAAAGTGAAATGCAGGCTGCAGAGATTAATGTGTTTACTCCTACAGCAGCCATCGTGCCATGCCTCCTGCTGAAGCACACAAACACTATATTTTGCACATTTATATTTCTGTAGGTTAATAAATAGTTGTGGAACTAAATGTGTGTATAGTGGCTGTTCTTGTATCTGAAAACAACTATATACTACTGTATATGTAAAAGACACTTAATGCTTGGTTTACCATATTCTAATATTTACACCGCTCTGAGGAAGTAGTGGCTCTCAATTTCACCACTATACACTGGTAAGCTCAGTATTTAAAACAGGTGAGAGTGCATAGGTTAAAATAAGCAAAGTTCCTTGTGCTGAATTTCAGGTGATGTGTTTAATAAGTTAAAACAATAGTTATGCAGCTGTGTTATGGGTGTAACCTAATGGGTGTAATTTGCCTAATCTTCCCGGGTCTTTAGACTGCAGTGGAATGCACACAATGGCTGAAGGAACTTTTTAGGTCCTTGAAAAGTAGTTCCTGAGGATAAAAGTTCCTGGTACGTTTGGTGGAAAAGCAGCTTTAGTCTTTTAACTGTCTTTGAATCTCTTCATGCCCGGTGCTATGACTTTAAATTCTTTAGTCTTTCCTATCTCATTTGTATATAGTATGTACACAGATGTAAGCTAGCAGTATACTCCAAACTAAATTTAGTTTGCTTTGTCAAAAAGGCATGTTTGAAACCAACTCAAAAGTCCAAATGTAACCCTGCCTTCTATACAACACAGCACGCTTCCTATTGCCTTTCAACCCATATGAGTGTTTTCCCATTTTAACCCATTTCAACAGTGGTTAAGGTTTGGTAAGTTCAGACAATTGGAACTACTTGTTTGAGTTGAGCATGAACATTAATTCTTGTGGGAATAGCAATTTGATAAAATTATCTTAAATCAAGGTCCACCTATACTACTAGCTTTTGTGGCTTTCAACTGCATCTCATGTGTCTTGGGTTACTTTACTCCTGCCTTTATGTGTTTCTCGCCAGTTTTGATTATCTGACCTGATTAGTTTCACCTGTGTCTTGTTATTCTCCCTCACTGGTGTATTTAGTCTTGGTGTTCCTTTGTCTCAGTGACCAGTTACTATGTGTGTTTTGCTTTGTGCCTGTGTTTTGTTTCCTGGACCTGTACCTTACTACCTGTCTGCCTACTAGCCTACCAGTGCCCGCCTGTAAGCATTTCTTATGCTCAATAAATCCCTGACAGCTGATGTTGTCTTTTCTGGTGTTCATTCAGTCTCTTGTTCAGAGTCCTTGCTGTTTCACTGATGTAGAGTTTCCCACAGCTGTCACATGTGATGTCATGATGATATCATACACACTCCTTTCTTTACGGTGTGCCAGCAGTGCTGACTGACTGTGACTTGATGACTCTGGTTAGATGTTTTTACAGTCCATTTACTTGAGAGAGTTGCACTGCTATACTCCTGGTGAGACTCCATTATGAACTCCATTCACTAAAGAAGTCTGATTTGTCAAACTAATATTCACAAGGTCTTGAAATAACTCTCTTGCTCAAACATAATTGTACACTATTGTTCAGTGACTGCTTTTAGTATGAACAAGACTTACAACGTGTCTACACAGGAGGTGTAACGTGAGCAGCATGTTAACAGAGCAGCAGCTACAGTGCTCTGTCTGTATCTACACAGGATGCGTTCATGCACAGTATTCAGTACTGAACACACAATCACTGTGGTTACACACATAAATGTAGGAAACTGACTTGTAAAGCCATGCTTCGGGTCGCATTTACACACTATGTGGCCTAGACAGCTGTACCGATTAAAATAGAAGCGTATCTGTTCTGTCAGTAGCACGTGAGATGGATGGCTGAAAAATGCGGCTGAAATGCCTCCTGTGTAGACACACTACATGAGAGTACATGCTAACAACTCTGTGAGGCTGTATTAGGCACAGCAATGCTGTGAGATAAATGCTAATGTCAGCATGCTAATATGCTCACAGTGACAATGCTAACATGCTGATGTTTTGCAGGTATAATGTTTAATGTTCACCATCTTAGTTGTTAGCTAACATTTCCTAATTGGCACTACAAAGTACAGCTGAGGCTTATGGGAATGTCATTAGTTTTGTAAACCAACCATAAACCAAAGTATTGGACAAATTAGAATTTTGACATGATGACGACAGTAGATGAAAAGTCAGAGGACCACCAAAGTTAATACAATTAATCCTCACTCAAAACCACATATCAACCTCATGGTGGCGTCAGAGGTCAAATCAGGGAATCACCAAAGTCATTCGGATTCATCGTGTCTGGACCATGAATGTCTGCAAAAAATTTTATGTCAGCCCATCTTATAGTTACTGAGATTTCAATCTGGACACACCACAAAGAGGTGGACTGCCCATGGTAAAAACAGGAGAAAGAACGAGACAGGCAACAGATGCTTCTGTTCAGTGCAGCTTCGTTCAGCAGAATTTATTTGCCAATATGCAAAATATATCTTTTCTTTTTCTTTCTGTATTTTGTTTTCCATATTCCAATGTTATTTTATCAATACAAGGATCCATAATATCAAAAATAAAACAAAATACCTAGGCTAGTTACTGTCTTCTTCTGCTTTCAAATAAAACGCACATTTTCCATTTCTCTGTTTACCACTAAAATAATCCTGAATTAAATCAGGGTACTACTGCATTAATGAATCCTCATTCATTCCATTAACTGAGCTAGTGATTCAATTTAGTTCACAACTACCTAAATAAAACATTACTATGAAATGTAGAATTTCTAGGTTCTCACATGTTCCCTTATTTAACCTCACTCCTAGTGCAAATAAAAACTAGAACATTGCTACTAATGACTGTCAGTTCAGTAAGAATGTGTGAGCTGAAGAATTGCAAAGTCTTACAAAAATAATTTGTACATTAACCCTTTTAATCCTTCTGTTTATCTCACTCATTCAGTTCGTCGGTGGAATCAGTCTTATTTTATGCCATCACCACCCTCCACAACCTGCTGCTGCACCAAGAGGGGGCCAAGATGGCGGTGTGTCTTGCTGACGGCCTGCAAAGGATGGTTCCCTTACTGAAAAAGAGTAACCCCAAGTTCCTGGCCATCACCACTGACTGTCTGCAGCTCCTGTCCTATGGCAACCAGGAGAGCAAGGTGAGGAGAGGAACTTGACATTGGGAAGGAGATCCTTGTTGTGTCCACTTATTTATTACAGAATTAAACCTTCTACTTCATGTTTCTTGTCAGCTGATCATCCTAGCCAATGGGGGACCAGAGGGTCTGGTGTTCATCATGAGGAACTACAACTATGAGAAGCTACTGTGGACCACCAGCCGCGTTCTCAAAGTGCTGTCTGTCTGTCCCAGCAACAAGCCAGCAATAGTAGAGTCTGGTATGTCCACATCACTGAACATGAATGTAGAACATTCAGTGTAGATGTTTGTATAGTATGTAACTGTATTTTTACATCTGTGTCCAGGTGGTATGCAGGCTTTGGGCCAACATCTTACAGGTTCCAGTCAACGCCTCTGATCCAGAACTGTCTGTGGACGCCCGCAATCTATCAGATGCTGCAACCAAACAGGTATTTATTGATTCACCCACTACTGCTACTGAATGCTACTACTACTACTACTACTGCCAATGATACTACCGGAACTACTACTAGTACCACACATACTGATTCCAGTGCTACAGATGCAGGGTACATCCTGTGATTTCCCACTCTGCCTGGGCACAGACATAGCTGTACTTGATGCAGAGCCTGCTTGACTACGTGTTCAGACACTCGTAAAGCGGCATGAAGTGGCACAAAGCTAATTCACCCCTTCTCATTTTTTACTGGACAGGGGAATTTCAAGGTCATTGTCAAGGCACTGTAGCTGGCGATGCATGTCAGTGCACCTGAAAAGCAACATTTTATAACATTCTCTACCTGGATCGACACATTCCAGCCACTGACACCCTCCTGGGCATTTTCCACTACATTTAAAGTTCCCACGAAACAGCTTGTGGAGTGCTATTTGTTCCGTATATTTACGTGTTTCTTGTAAAACAGGCAGTTAGGGGGACTTGTCACGCATATAGATTGGCGTTTACAGTAGCCAATAATGCTGAATTTGCATTACGTCTCCCTAGGGTTGGATACCGAATTACGTCAGTACTACTGAATACTGAGAGAGAGTAAAGTATAGAAAGAATGACAGAAAGCAAGTCGAGTGTGGTTGAACAAGAGAGAGTGAGCGGCAGAGAGTGAAGGTGAGCAGTGAAGCTGTCAATCTGGCAGTAAATGTACAGTGTAGGTTACAGTTTGTCAGTGAATAAAGGCTGCAGCTTCTTAAGACCAAAGTAAAGCTCCCGTGCGTTGTTTCCTAACTGCTAGTATAGCATCGCTATGACGATCAGTTCTGCCTACGTTGAGGGGGTACTTTCCGATATGTAAATCACACACTGTGGAAGCATTATGCCAGTGCTTGGTTCATTGTAAAAAAGCAAAGCAGGCGTAATAACGGCTCTTCTTTATGGCAGTATTGGGATCTCTGTGTAAAAAGGGCTAGTGAGTCAGGGAAATGGTGAGCCAAAAGCAGTCACAAGCGTGGTTACACTTTTCAAAACTCGAGGCATATAACACTCGCTGCAATATTTGTAATGCGAACTGCAAAGCTGACCAGGGCAACACATCTCACCTGAGGAAACAACTGGTCAAACACAAAATATATCTAAAAGCTGAAGAGGGTACCATGTTTGATTTAAGCCCCGCAACAGCCGCATCTAACATTAGCACGGCTGCAGCAAGCAAAAGTTAACTTACCATCCATGGACAACCTTTAAGTGAGGCAGTGCCGGGTTTGGTTCGTGTGGCACCGGGCGGGGTCAGTTAGCATTAACGTTACAGTTAGCAGCAGTTTAGCTGTCCATGAGTTGAGGCAGAGTAGCTGGAGGACATCAGGGAGGGAAAACCAGGAAATATTTTCTCCATAAAATATGATCTAGTTTCACCCAAATCAGTGAAGTTGTGTTTTTGTACAGTAATCAGTGAAGCTTTGCTCCCAGAAACACTCGGTCTGGCGGCGAAGATTTGAGAAACCCCTGCTGTTGCTGGCTAGCTAACTAATGAATCTTAGCTCTGTGCTGCTAAAAGTTGAGGATTGATCGATGGGTGGATGTTATGATATTATTGTTTGCAATTAGTTGGTTCAAGCTTACATAAGCACTCATCATATTTTGTTCTACAGGAAGAAAACATGATTGATTTTGATATAATAATACAAAGAAATGTATTTTTTGTATTTATTTGGCCTATATTGTTAAATAGGTGCACAATTTGACCTGGGATGTGATCTAAAGGGGTTAAAAAGGCAATTTTCAATTCATCTTGACTTTAACTACACTCAAGACCTGTAACTTAAGGTTTAGCCATTGTCATGGGTTCTGCTTTTGTTTCCACTATTCTCCTGGTTTAGCCTCGAACTACATTTGGGCACTGCTCAGAAGGTGTAATTAATCCATATTCCAGGTACTCAGGGAGATGGAACGGAACAGTTTGTTTGCAACACGGCAACTACTAATGCAGGACTTTTGACATGTATGTTTTGCTGCCTTGTCCTGCATTTTTCTGTGGAAACTGTAAATTGTGTGCACAGTGATGGGGGTACATTTAGGATTGCCACCTTCATTGTGGAAAAATAAAGGACACCTTGCCAGCAGCCCCATGTCCAAGAGACACAAATCAAGTGGGGTTCTGGGGTCCCATGAAATTGTGAGTGT
>JAPFEX010000106.1:0-12064 GCA_027580175.1 Siniperca scherzeri | reverse complement strand
TTTTTTTTTTTTCAATAACTCAGTGATTTAATGAGCTTTTCTTTTAAAATGATGAAATCTGTTTTCAGAAACAGGCTCAACTGATGTAGTGGAGCCTTTAGACACTGTAATTAAATGTAAATAAAGTTTATTTTAATTCTCCTCTCTCTGAAGTCTAAAGTATGAAGTTTTGTCAAACTAGGTGCAGACTGTGTTTTTACTGGATGCAGTTTTTGTACCAAAAGTTTGATTTGGTTAAACGATCAAATGAATCTTTAACACATTTGAAAATCCCATGTAATTCTCTCCTCTGTTAGCGACAGGATTTTGAACTGAACAGAAAGCTGCAGCCAAAATGAGGTTTCTAACATGTGAAACACATATGGGAGTTCTTCGTCTTTTATGTAAACAAGTTTACTTGAATTTGATTTCACAGCACAAACATGTTGTCTTGAAATTTTAAGTAGCCAAAATATTTTAAATGCACATGAACCAGACTAAGAGTCTGCAGCCATGCTAGCAGCTCTGTGAAGCTGTCATGGATGTATTAAAGCTAGGGCAGGTAATGTATTTCAGAAGCATTTTTGTTATATTTGTTGAAATTCTCTTTACATCCGACAGCAATCAATAAATCAAACGCTCTGAAAATGTGTTGTTGAGATATTTCAGTCTGGACCAAAGTGGTTGACACTGCCATCCCTGGATCCACTAGCACGGCTAAACACGTGTCTTGTGCTTCTGATGGTTTTTCTGTTAACTTTCTTCTCTGACATTATTTTTTTCTGTTCCACAGCTTGGTTTAAAAGATAGCGTGTTGCTGAGATGGTTTTACAGAAAATTCTCATTTCTTAATAGCGTTTGCAGATGATGACAAAGTGGACGCTCACTTAGAAGTTACATATATCACTAAAATCATTTGGAGTCATAACCACGCTGAATGATCAAATATTTATTCCCCATCAAATGGCTTTTCTCCCACACACTCACTTCTTCTCTAAACTATGGCCTGAAACATACGCTTTCAGCTCGGTCGTTGCACATAAACACATTCATTTCACCACAGATTTCCTGGTGTAGGTTAAATGTTTTTAATTTGTTCTGACGTTCAAATCACGGAATGAAAACAAAACTCAAATTCAAACAGACGTTTGGATTGCGGCCGCCACTGGTAGTTGACTCAATCTATTGCATAATGGATGGCTGGTTTGTTAATATGAAAAGGGATGTGAAATTAAATCGTATTTTTATTACCTCATTTGATTTGCTCATTTTCCGTTGTCTTTATTTGAAAGCAAGATGAAAATTATAGATAAGGCATTTGAAACTACAGAGCAAAATATGAAGGAAGACACATCATTTTCCAAAACCTGTCGCACCCTAGTGTACAGAAACAACTGATTTTACTGTATCTGTCTGTAGTTAATACACCAATATTAGGTGGTCTGTGTATTTTCCTGCCAGGAACATTTGAGCAGTCAGACACACAAAATTAAAAACAGGGGTTGAATTTTACTTTGATTTCTAAGGAAATGGCTCTGTGTTCCATGGCTGGCTGCATTAGTGGTATCACACAGTGCTCGTCAGAGTTGCATTAGTGGTTTCAGACAAGCGCAGAGGCCCTGGGCCACTCCCAGCGTCAGCCCCTGGGGCTGGTTTGATTCCACCTTACATAAGCCCTCACTCACTCTCCTTTCAAAGGCACTGATTGTACTGGACATCTGTGAAAACAATATATAAACAACACTAGAGGAGCTGTGCCCTATTGTCTCAAATCTGTGAGGAATTATGAAACAGGGAACAGGGCCGGGATCAGCACCAAGTAATGGAGCTCACAGAGTGGAAAAAACATTGAGACAAGCAGAAGGAGACAGGAAATGAGCTGACTATTTTCGAAGAGGAGCATGAGCCTTGCCGCCCTCTCGTCCAGACGTTTTTTATATACCTCATTACACACTACTTAGACAAAACTAACAGCAGCTGACAGAGTGGTACACTGTTTTCATGATTACTCAAGGACCTTTCAGTTTTCTATGATAAATTACTTCAAAGTCTACTATGTAAAGGATTCAGAGTGTCTCTATAAACTTATGAAGGTTGGGAGGAGGAGAGGTTTAAATCACACACATTAGCCTAAAGTGACAAGGCTGTTAAATCAAATAAATGTCATGTTTGGACATGGGTATAATGCTTTTGCATATTACAAAAAACCCTATCTAGCCAGGCAGATTTTTTTTGCTAAGGTTTTGCAATAACCACCACTTTGACATCTGTTGCCACCTCAATTCAATGGAATTGTGTTTGTGGTACTCATATCATTGGCAAATTACATTTGAAATAAAAACCCAGCTGCTTGCATTTTCAGAAACAATGTTTTGGTTAGTCAGGATAAACCACAGACCTTACTGTCAACACTTTCTATGTTCAGTAGAAAATAGTTTCTAATGAAAACTGTCTACAGTACAATAGAGACAAGCTACACCATTTTACTTCAAGTTCAGTTCTCTACCAGTCCATAATATACTGCAGCAGGACACAGGAACATGCACATGACTTCAGATGACAAACCACAGTAAAACTCCTTACATCAATGTTTTCATTGGCAGTGTTTTGGTATTGTTACTGAATTGCTGGTAAAACCGTTGAGAGCATGAGCCAAAAGATAAGAGGTATTTCTGGGCAGCAATGGTGTAGATCATTCTGTAAAAACAATGCGATAAATAAAACTGTTTGCTGTAGGACATTTCTTAAGAAGAGGGATTATATATCTTTAATCTGACAGTTTGTGCAGTTGATTTTGTGGCTCAAAACATTATCAGAAGTGCAGTAATTCTACTTTTAAGTGCCAAAATAATGATTTACTGCAGTTGTTTGTGGGAATATTTTCAACCTTTTCCTCTAGTTTTTTTCTTCTTTACCTCATTTAACAGTTTTATAATCAGCCTACTGGAATACTTGATGCAGCCAAATAGTACCTTCCATTGCACTAATTATACTTCAGTCATAACAAGTCACATACCCAGACATCACTTTTGGGGTTTATGGGGGAAATAGCTTGTGGATCAATTGTTATTCAAATAGGACATGAGGGGCCCAGATCAAACATTTATCCATATCCCCAAAGCAACATGCTACAGGGGACCTCAAGAATTGTCTCTATATGTAAACACAAATCAAAATAGCTTCATTGATTAATTAACGCTATTTGTGTCTATTGTCCTCAAGTTAAGACAAGTCTTGTCAAAATATATGGACAACCACCCACACAAAAGCAATATTGAAACAAAATAAAGTTCAGCGAGATAATGATGAAAAAAACAGAGCTTATTGCCAAACCAGGTGACCTGAGAGGCATGTTGATCTGTGAGGATGTTGACAGAAGCTCAAATATTCTTTCAAAGTATGAAGAAACCAAGCAGAACAAGTGTTGTGCAGTCTAAAGTCAAAGTCTCTTGAGGAGTTGAATTTGTCAGAGCAACAAGAGGTAATGTCCTTGGATTGATATTGATCCAAAACTAAAATAACTTGACATGAATATCAAAATTAAAATATTCTGATATCAACCCTGGTCATTAGACTACTTCCATTGTTTGTAATAAATGTGTTGCATTACTACTTTTGTTTTGTTGTTTGGATATCCAGTTTCCTTGTTGTGGATTTGGTTCCAAGGAAATGTCTTGGGAACGTGTTATGAGTGGAAAATATATACTGTACAGTACATTCATTGGTACATAGACCAATCAGTCATACAAGTGTATAAAACATTCTTATTCTTATTATTTCAAGAAACAAAGAAAGGATTGATGAGAAAAGGAGGAAGCAATATCTCCATAGCAACACCAGGAAGTCTCATTACTTTGCTGTTATTAGATTGTATGACAGACAATCTGCTATGACCTGCCGTGGGAAACTAATGGTGGGCTGGCGCCAGCACCAGCTGGCAATCTACAACTGAATGCTAACTGCATGAGCCTGGTTACTGGGCTCCCACCTGCTGGAGGTCACTTTGAGGTCACTGGATACCACCTCAGATTACCGACCTTTCCCTAAAATATGGTTAAGGGTTCATGTGTGACAACAGTTACATTTCTAAGGTATACATTACAGAATATCATGAGGTTGTCCTTCATTGTCTGTGTGTGTTTAGGACCAACAGGAAGTAGCAAAACTGAAATTCATCATTGCAACATTATTTTTAGGAAGTTCACAATCATGGCCATGCTTTTACTGGACATTAATCACATGAATATGACACACCAGATCAGTTTTCACACAGTATTGACTGCTTTTAAGCCCTTTGTCTATTATAATCAATGCTAACTTGAAAATGGCCTTTGGTTTAAATTACATTCTCCCTGTTTAGCTGCACTGTGAGATCTGATGTCTCTCAAATTTGCATGTTGATCATCCAAATGCTGTCTCTGAGATAAATGGTAATCTCAGTCCTCATATAAGAGCTGATAATCACAGACTTGATGATTGAGCCACCGGTCCATCTACCCACATTGTAAGTAATACACACACAGACACATGTGCACAGGACAAACAGGAACATCCTCACGTCCAACTTGCAACATGCAGGGCATGTTAGGTGGAAGGTAGGCCATGCTTTTTCAAATGTCTGATGTTTCACCTTGGAGAAGAGCTTGAAATGATAATCATAGACTGTACATAGCAGCAGCAATGTCAAAACTTCAATGTGCATAAATGATCCTGATAAAGTCAATTCCGTTCTTACCAGGAGCTCAGGCGTTAAAAAATGAAACGACACGATTAATTTGATTCAGGAAGCAGTGCTTGTAAATTGCTTTTGTGAAACGACAATCATTTTATTACTACGCAAATCACATTACAAAGATCTGTCAGGAATGTGTGCTTGCAAGTATTTAATTGGTCGACGCAGTGCCTGGCCAAATGACTTTACTTTATGCTTTTTTAAAGCAGTGCTTCTGTCCCATAGTTTTAGATTTCCCACAGTAACCTAAGGTTTCACTGTGTAACAACGTCCCTATCATAATGCACTTCTGAAGCCATTAAAATGTTGTGCTTTAAACCCTACTGAAATTCTCAATAATACCTTCACACAACCCACTGTATTTACACAAAGACAGATAACACCTACCCACTTTGAAACTTTAACTTCCAGCTCAAGTGGCTGCATACTGAAAACAAAAGATTAAAAAACATAGCTGTAATTAAAACACAATTTTTCAACACTGAGCAAAATCCTTCAACACCTCCAACATTGGCTGTATCTGAACACATTTACAATCCCAGAGGTCTTTATCCAGTCATTAAACAAGAAGCAAGTAAACATTAACTATGTCAGATTACAAGCATAAACATGCCGTGTATGATCTTACTAAGAGGAGGACAGGGGAAAAACAGGAGAGATAGAAAGAGAGCATGCAGACTGAAGTATGACGTTTTGGCTGACAGTATAATTACAGATTCCTTTAAAAGAGCGAGACAGAGACAGAGTGAGTAGAGAAAGGGAGGGTACTGGAGCAGTGTAGCTGGAAATCTGAAAATTTCACATCTGGATTTACTCAGGAGGAATGACTCTTCAACCTACAAGGTATAAGCTTTGTTTGGTTTATATATTGTAAAATAACATTAACATTTAACATTAGCATAGATACATTATCGCTTCTTAAACATTGAGAATTGACAACTTATAGTAGTGTTGTGCTTACAATGTACAGAAACTTGGAAAAAATGTATTGACATGTGTGAAGAAAGCTGTTGTTCACATTTATTATACATTAAGATGTTTTAGGTAACAGGATACCTTGACACATAACAGTAAACAGTACAGTGAAATACAGCCAAACTCCAGGAGAAGAAAAACTGGAATTATCCCTAGTTGTAGAGACATGTCTTTTAGCATCTTGTCTGTTTCTCTAAACAGTATTTATGTTTACTTGTCAGTGAGCAGTAACCCCCTCTCTTTTTTGGTATATACAGTTTGGTTAAATGTTTTGTTTGTTCTATGCTGATAAACACAAAAATTATCAGTAATAGATTTGTTTTAATGAAAATTTCATTGATTGCAGTGCATCATATCTGAGCTCAGTTTTTGCCCCAAGTATAAGAAGATATACTAAAGACCACAAACTTTATAAATGTCAAACTGTTTGGTTTTTGTAAAGCACATGTTGCACTTTGCAACAGTTGCTTATTCATTCAATTTGCCCACTGCCACAGAGCTGGTATCTTCTACTTACAGCAACAAAAACAAACTCTTCTGTGACACATCTGGTGTACTCCTACGCTCTTAAATTGCAGCTCTATTGATTGATATTGAGTCTTCATACATTCAAAAACATTCTCTTATGTGTTGGCTATCATTTAAAAATACAGTTGACTTTGACTTAGTGGTTCAGTGCAAAACATATGAGTAAGATGATATCTCATATTGTGCAGAGCAAAATCAAACACCCCCAGGGTGAACAGAGCCAATCCTGTTGCTCATTATTGGGACATGGCAAACACTGTACTACGTGACTTAGACACAGGTACAATGGAAATACTTGATTTTTGGGTGAATGCAGGGCAGGTAGGTGGTGCATCTAAAGGTTGCAATACAGCAATTAGTAATTCCAGTTAGACACGTTACGGAGATGGGCATTTAAATACACCGCTCTGTTTTGTAATTGGTTGTGTAGTTGGTCCTCGAAGATGATGGCTGTTTATGAACATGAACAAATGTTCATATGTTTAGGAACATTTCCCCAGTGGGTAAAAGCACATCCAAACAACAAATCACACAGTTGAACTTAATAATCACAGAGGAAAATACAAAGAACATTCATTGATAAACCAATGAAATGTCAATAGTTTTAACCCACTAATGTCCACAGTAGAATTATTATTCATAATTTCCTGTACAGCACTTAAAGCTTAGCACTTAAACTAGCCGAGCTAAGCACAAATCCACTGACATTTTTAAAATCGGTCAAAATATGAGGCTACAGTGCAAGTTTTTAAGTTAACATACTTTTTTAAGTTGTTAGTCACAAGGAATCATAGGAACCTGTATTAACCAATAGGTTTTTTTTTTTAAAGTGACAAAATGAGTAACCCCATGTGACTAACAATTAAAAATAGTATGATCCAAAAATGTCTGTATCTGTAAGACACAAACATGGACTTTAGAAAAAAAACCATGGCAACAACAAGCTGTCCAAGCCGTGTTCAGCACTTTTTAGTGTCCTCTGGCAACACTTCAGTTGTTGTTCTGTGTATTTGCAGTGCGTTTTGTATTTACTGTATGTACTTGACCATGACCTTTGTTGTTATTAAGCATGTCAGTTAATTAAATTTCCTCAAAACTTCCAAATAAGAAAGGCTGAAATATATTTTTATTATTATATGTTGTCTTTGTTCAAAGTTCGACATTTTGTGAAATAAAATTATTCCCATTCTGCAGAGAATTAGATGAGAGGATCAACACCACTCGTGTCTTTATGCTAAGCTAGGCTAACCTGCTGGCCCCAGCTACATATTTACTGTACAGTCATGAGAATGGTATTGATCTTCTCTTCTAACTCTCAGAAAAGAAAGCGAAAAGCGATTTCACAAAATGTGAAACTTTTGCTTTAATGTCAATGTTTAATTGTCTTTGTTTTATGTTCTCCACAGCACCCCAGACTTCAGCACCACAGCTTTATATGGAGACCAAAACAACACCAATGGCACTCATTGTCCTGATCCAGATGCCTGGGAGTGGCTCAACTCGAGGCAGCCAGTGTATATCCTGCTCATCACGGTTCTGGGAATCGTGTTTAATGTGTTTGTCCTGATGGTTTTCTGCCTTCATAAGAAGGCCTGCACTGTGGCTGAGATCTAC
Source organism: Siniperca scherzeri (assembly GCA_027580175.1). Classification (NCBI taxonomy): domain Eukaryota; kingdom Metazoa; phylum Chordata; class Actinopteri; order Centrarchiformes; family Sinipercidae; genus Siniperca; species Siniperca scherzeri. Next base: position 4,236 of record JAPFEX010000106.1, on the reverse strand, counting down.
TTGAGCAATCTGGCTGCTGCTGATGTTGTCCTGGTGTCCTGTTTGCCTTTCTGGGCTGTCAACATATCCAACGGTTTCAACTGGCCTTTTGGTCTGTTCCTTTGCAAAGTCGTCAGCCTGGGCATTAAGATGAACGCCTACTGCAGCATCTACTTCCTCGTTCTGGTCAGCATAGATCGCTATGTGGCACTGGTGCATACAATGTCCCATGGCAGAATGCGTAGGCCAAAATATGCCAAACTGGGCTGTCTGCTGATGTGGGGGTTGGGCTTGCTCCTGAGTGTCCCCACGCTCATCTACAGGGAGGTGAAACATTTCCCTGAGTTTGGTGTACATGCATGCTTTCTGGACTATCCAAACCACACTGTAGAGCTCCTCTGTGATGGGATGTTGATCGTTTTTAGCTTCATCATCCCTGTTTCAATTATCTCATTCTGCACTGTCAAGATTATTCAGGCTTTGAAGATCCAAGCAATAGAGAGGTTCAATGCTGAGAAAACTGAGCAGAGGGCCACAACTTTGGTGCTGGTGGTTCTCCTGGCGTTCCTGATCTGCTGGGTGCCATTCCATGTGGTCACCACACTGGACGTGCTCTTACGAGCTGACGTCCTGGGAGGCTGTCACCTCATCACTGTCCTAGAAATCTGTAACCAGATCTTCACCTACTTAGCCTTCTTCAACAGTGTTCTCAATCCCATCCTCTACGTCATTGTAGGAAAGAACTTCCGGAAAAAAGTTTGGGAAGTCTTCAAGCAGTGGAGCATTAAGAGAACAGCGACCTCTGAGTCCACACGTTCACTGTCTTCTACGATAAAGAGTTTGGTATAAAATATTGCTTTCAAAAGCACTGTTCAAAAATAGACTTTGCAGAAAGATAACTGTGGTGGACGGTCATTTGATAGTCTTGCGCCAATGTAAATGATTCAGATGATGAGCTAAACTGATCATTTGTTGTGGATGTAATTGTGTAGTAATGGGACCATATCCTGGTCTTTTAGGAAATCTTTTAGGAAATGTAATTATACAGTATGTGCAGTGACATAGAAGGCTTGAATGAATGTTCCCTCCTGGAGAAGGTGTTACAGATCGCTAACAAAAGTGGTATTGTGTCTCAGCCAGTATTGTGTCTCATTATATGTCACTTATGATAAGCTGGAAAACCTGACCAAACACAATTGCTTTTCTCACTTTTATAACACCTTACACCACAAGCAGTAAAAAATCAGCCTGGTTGCTGTAAAATAATTTATGTAAATGCAGTTTGCAGTCTTGTATTGCTGATAACTCAGATTGTAAATAGTACCAGTATTTGTTTTTCTCTGTACATAACCGTCAAATAAAACATACATATGGTTTTGTGGATGTCTCAACAACTGCTTGCTAAGTGTTTGCTGGTGTTTCTGACTCATTGTCTGCAGAGTTAAAAATATGATTCTGTCAAAGAGTTTCCAGTGGTGACACACAAACATGCTACTTTTTGTTGGCTGAATGGACATGAGTTGTCTCATTATACATTTCTCCCCACACCACCATTTAATGGCCCAATGTTGACTCATTGTGGGTTGTGGGCAAGGGTACACCCCTAGTTGTCCCCAAAATGAAGGCATGTCATGCCAAACAGGAAATCTTTGTTAGGAGTCAGGCTTTACCACCACTGCCAGGGCTGGAAATTGTTGTGGAACAAAAAAAATATGCAGGCAGACAAAGTTACCTCAAAAGGGTAAAATGTATGCCAAAAATACACAGTTTGACCTTGTTCTCTGTATTTTTGTCTGCTTTTCAGGATTATACTACAATGCTTTTCACTCAGTTCTTTATATATATATGTATTCTTCTAAAATTAATTTGCTAAGGAATCAATATACTTTATATCTTATGTGTTTGTTTTGACTTGTGTACTTTTGTGATGCAAATTGTGCTTACAAAAAAGAAGGAATTTTAAGTTTTATTTATTTTTTCTGCAGTGACAGTGTCCCCTACTGTACATTATCATTCTCCATTTTTTGGTTCCGATTGACAATTGACACTTTCCGCACTTTGTCCATTTCTCCATGACTCTGTGTGTTACCTTTTCACTCGAATCATGACACAGAGCTTAGGTCACAGGACAATATGTTACTGTGAGTGAAAGAAAGACAGCTAACGCTAGACCCCTTCTTTCTATAATGCAGGATGAACACAACAATGAGTGTGCAGGAGCTGCTGATGACTCGCAGGAGTTGATGTAACAAGAACAAAGAGTATAAAAGAGCTCAGGTTGTATGGCTCAGGACCTGAGAACCACCACCATAGAACCTTGAAGAGGACAGACTACACAAACATACAAGACCCAAAACTTAAGAACACCATTCACACAGATAGGAGAAAGAAACAGACACAGAGGGAGAGAGAGACCAGAGTATTTCCTGGAGGACGAAGATCCAGAGAGATAGGCACAAAGCTGTGCACAAACAAACAGAGGGTCAGAGACATCTGTGTAAGTTGACAGTGTGTCTCCTAGTAAAGCCGGCCCTCAAATGTCAGTCAACAGCTGCCATGAGAAACACCTCGCCAGACGCCTTCATTCTATTCTATTCTCTTGAAAAATGGGACCATTTGCACAACAGCTGCGGTATCATGTTGGTTTATATATCCAGAATTCAAGCTTCAGTTGGACTTAATATATAAATTCATTGTGTGTATGCAATCATACTGTATGTGTTTGTAAGTCCATGCAGGTATGAATGTGTGGCCCAGGTCCTTTTCAATCACAGATGCTCCATACAGTATCTGTTGCTGAGACTCCCCTTTTTGACGATGGCATGTGTGTGCTGTGTGCTCTAACTGATAAACCACCATTATCCACACTCCATTAGATCTATTATCCCTTCACACTTTGGAACTCAACTCATGACGTGAAGGTAGCACCACATACATTAAAACTGTGTTGACACAATTAAAAGGTTTTACTGGTATGCTGTATGTATTACTTTTGAACACACCCTTATTTTTCCACCTCTAAAATCGCTGTTACTGTGCAACAGCTTTCACAGTGATCCACAATTCAGCAGGTTGGTTACTTATGGAGAGTGCCGAAAGAGCAGAGCTTGTCTGCAATCACACAGATGCATGGGATTGGGTTTACACCATACAGCCTGCGTACATGTCCATCATCTGTCTCCTTGGAGTGATTGGCAACTCCTTTGTGCTTTGTGTGTTCTGTCTCCAGAAGCGGCGCAGCTCTGTGGCCGACATCTACCTGAGCAACCTGGCAGCAGCTGATCTCCTCATGGTTTCCTGCCTGCCGTTCTGGGTAGCAACCATTACCAACAAGTTCCACTGGAGGTTTGGGAGCCCATGTGCCAGCTTATCAACATTGTCATTGGGATGAATTATTATTGCAGTGTGTGCTATTCCTTACGCTTGTGAGCGTGGACAGATACCTGGCCCTCACTAGACCCCTAACCCAGGGATGGGCGACGGGCCTACTGGGCACGTGGATTTGCTTCAGTATCTGGATTGCTGGGGTCTTGCTCAGCTTACCTGCTATCCTCTTCCGCTCCGTCCAGTTCTTCCCTCATCTGGGCATTGACGCATGCTACGTAAAGTATCCCCATGAAGGCTGGAGACTGCGCTACAATATGACTGTCAGCATAGTAGGCTTCCTTATCCCTGTTCCCATTGTATCCTTCTGTAGTTATCACATCACTAAAGTCCTTCGGACCAGCCAGAAGATGAGAAAAGGCAGCAGAGGAAGTATCGAAGGGAAGGCAGCGTGCCTTGTACTTATTGTTCTGACTGTGTTCATTCTCTGCTGGCTGCCGTACCAGATTCTGATCTTCTTGGACACCTTGGATCATTATGAGGTCATTTCTGGATGTACATGGGCATACGTGTTGGACATTGGCAACCAGTTAGCTACTTACCTTGGCTATAGTAACAGCTCATTGAATCCTTTCCTGTATGTGATTGTGGGGCTTTAAGCAGAGGCGAGGAAGTGTTTAGACTTGTGCTGTGCAGGAAGAAACAGCAGTGGGGCAAGTCTGGTCATTTCAATGTCAACCTTAACTCAACTAAACAAACTGAGAGTACTGAAATCTAAATCTATCTACAAAGAAAAGTTTGACCAAAAACAGCAGTTAAGGAAATCAATTAATTTAACATGCACTTAGTGTATTTTGTGTAGACATACCATTATACAGTCACTTATTAACCTATTGCCACTTAAAGGAATAGTTTGACATTTTGGGAAACGCT
>JAPFEX010000105.1:0-12066 GCA_027580175.1 Siniperca scherzeri | reverse complement strand
CAGGAGACAGGTGGAGAGAGAGACAGGAGACAGAGAGACAGGTGGAGACAGAGACAGGTGTGTGTGTGTGTGTGTGGAGGTGGAGGTGGAGACAGAGACAGGTGGAGACGGAGTGGAGACGGAGAGACAGGCGGAGACAGACAGGAGACAGAGAGACAGGCAGAGACAGGCAGAGAAAGAGACAGGTAGAGACAGGTGGAGAGAGAGACAGGCAGAGACAGAGAGACAGGTGGAGACAGGCAGGAGACAGGTGGAGAGAGAGACAGGAGACAGAGAGACAGGCGGAGACAGGCAGAGAAAGAGACAGGTAGAGACAGGTGGAGAGAGAGACAGGCAGAGACAGAGAGACAGGTGGAGACAGGCAGGAGACAGGTGGAGAGAGAGACAGGAGACAGAGACAGGTGGAGACAGAGAGACAGGTGGAGACAGGCAGGAGACAGGTGGAGAGAGAGACAGGAGACAGAGACAGGTGGAGACAGAGAGACAGGTGGAGACAGAGACAGGCGGAGACAGGAGACAGGCAGGAGACAGACAGGTGGAGACGGAGAGACAGGTGGAGACAGGTGGAGAGACAGACAGGAGACAGAGACAGGAGACAGACAGGAGACACTGAACATTAGTTCATCACTTTGCATCGCAGCAGAACAGATCACATGATCATGTGACATCAGCACTCCCGCCTCCTCACCAGGCCTGTAGGGTTTCCTCTTCTCTTGTTGCCGGCAACCTCTGGCCCTTGGTGACATCATTATCGTGGGCGTGGTCTCGCTCTGGGCTGGAGTCGGATTTCATCTCGAGTGGACAGCCACCTCTGAGACAGTTTTTTTTTTAAACGTTTGGTTATTGGTCTCTGATCCCAGGCTGGTGCCCTGTAATTATTAATCCATATGAATTATTTTGATAATATGAATACTTTTATTAATATTCATAAATATCTTTGATATTTTTCTAATAACCAAACCTGCCCTGCCTGAATCCCAACAGTTATGGGGGGACACTGGCCACCAGGGTGCCCTGTGTAGTCTCTAACTGGAATGATGTGCACTGTCAAACGATGACACACGATGAACAGATCTTCTGCTTACATTGTGTGCAGCCAGCACCAGACTGTTACAGACGGTAGATTTGGCATATTTGAAGATCTTAAATATTTCTTTTTTAGCTGCAATATGAAGTTAACAGAGCCTCACCACTGGTCAGGAAGTTGGTAGCCTTTTCCTTGATGGCTGGGGTCAGCTGCTGTGTGTTTTTCAGGTATTGTAGGATGTAAATGTTGGGGGCCAGGAGCGCCATGTTCTGCTCACCACATCCATATGGCATCTGCAGCAGCCCATCCAGGTTCTTCAGGGCTCGGCCCAGAATGTCACCTGCACAAAAACACTGACTCAAAAATGTATACTAAACATGTAACTAACCTGACCTTTAATTTCTAAATGGACTTGAAAGATAAAGATAAGCAAAGTGTATGTTGTTATGTTGTTACACCAACTTGACCAAATTTGTCAGATTGTATTTTCTGTTTAGTCCTAATAAATACCAGTACTTCAGTAATTGACACGTCTGTGCACAGGACATGCACATTTTCGAGTCTTTAAAGTCCCTCTTCATTCAAAAATGTTTTATTGTTACTTCATTTGTACGGTGGCCCTGAGAGCTCATCGCACTGCAACTTAAGAATAAAAATGCAAATAGACAGAACACAAGCTAATTAAGAAAACATCATCATCAATTTAACAACATATACACAGCATTTAGAAAACACGATGCAAATACACAAAATGACAACTGACGTGTTTCCAGAGGACACTTAAAAGGGATGAAGAGCTTGGACACACTTGTTGTTGCCACGGTTTGTGATTTATGAAGTAATTGAAGTCTGGTCATTTATATTGTGGGTTTCTGACTTCTTCTACTGCTCTACTCTGCGCATGTGCTGAAAGTGACCGCTGCATGCACGTTGCAGTACCTTGCAGAGCAAAAAAAGTCATTTGAATGATTTCTGAGGAGATTTAGTGTTCATGACAGATATTAACCTTTACCATCCTACCACCAGTGTTGACAGACGGCCTCCTTCACCAAGTCATGCAGTAATTATCTTACAGAATAATGAAGCTGCTTTGATGACCATGGCCACAAGATCTTGCTGTATGGCATGAGCATGTCAAATCAAGGAGTGTTATTGTCTCTTCTTATACTACTCATAGTGAATCACAGGATAACTGTCTATACTCCCATGCTTAAAAACATATCAGTGAGGACGAAACATTTCACCGTTTTAATGCAGGAAACCTTGCAAACTGTAGGAAACACTATCTGCAATTGGTCACTCCTACATTCATAACAGACTACAGTCCGTCTGTCAACACTAATAAACCTGGTTATTATCAGTAATTGTCCAACTTCATTTTTTAAATTCCTTGAAATTTATGAACGGATGATACATAGACCCGACTTCAATAACTTCATGAGTCACAAACCATGGCAACAACAAGCAAACGTTTTTCTGAGCTCACCTTAAATCTCAGTTTATCACAAGGACATACGAGCACGATTTTGTGACATCACCATAGTTTGGGAGCCAATCGTAGTCCAGTATGCAACTTACACAAGTGCGATGTGGAAACTTGAAACCTCAGTGCGCATACACTGACAATGGAATTTTCAGTGAAGTAGAAGACATCTTGTGTCCAACAGTTAAACATTTGAAATGAAAAATACTAGCATATTTATAGATTTTAGATTTTTCAATAAGGGTACATCTAATTGTAAGTTACATAATGAGATTTTAACGCCTCTGTTTGTGGGAAAACAATATTTGACACAAATTACTATTCATAGTATTTTCATACATCTTAAAACATGTCTGGAGGGGATCTTTAGATTTGCTTTCTGTTACATGAAAGTTCAACAGTTTGAAATGGTTTGACAACAATGGCATAAAAGCAAAACATGATGTTTAAAAGGACAATCCAGCCACAGACATCCATTTTTATTTTTGATGCCCTTATGAGGCTTCAAGGGAGAAGCCTGTTAACTTGCGGAATTTGTCTGGTTAAAGCAGCTCAATAAAATGAATTTTTAGTTTACCCAGGACTGATAGTGAAGCACGGGCAGATCCATCAATCACATTCTCAGGGAGCTGTATGTCTATTTCCTCTGTCACAGCTTCCCCTGTGTACAGACAGAGAACAAACACCTTATAGAGAGAAACTCAAGTAGAGCTCAGTACTAAAACAAAGATGTCATTTAGATTTAACGGATGGTTAGTGGATTATGAATTAAAACAAGTCAGACTGGAAATAAGATAGATCAGTGGGACAAAAGTGGGGGTCCTGTGCTAAACTTGGCACAATTGCCATAATCACAATGAAACTGATTGCTACCTGCAAGTAGTGAATGTCTCTATTGCATATTTGACATGCAATCTACTCGACTCCTTCTGACATATAGCATTTGGCTCTCCTTTTTCAAAATGTGTGACGTGCCATGCCTGGTGTAAACCATACCGACCTTTTGGGCAAAGCAGAAAATTGTAGGTCTTTGTCATTTCAGTTCCCTCAGCCTGAGAGGAAGAAACAATATGAGTTCCAAAGTTTCCATCTTGTATTAAATGCAAAAAATAGTGGTTAATGGATAAACTTTGTCTTTGTCACCTTGTTTTTAAGGTACCGACCTTTACTATGAGAGATCTTGTGACCACGCCGTCGACCTCTGTCTGGCACGCTCACAATCTCATTGTCACATGAAGCGTGGGATGCCACAGCCTCAGCAGTCACAGACACATTCACAACACCTAAAAAAGATACACACAGTGTGAAACTTCATTAACAATTTCTTCAGATCCTGTTAATTCCAAAAGTGTCGAAACATTTTATCACTGAGGTGAAGTTCACTGATTTCATAGAGATGAAAAAGGGTTGTGCTGGGGAAAGAGGGACAGCAGTTCATCCAACTTGGTACCCTTTAACACTTCACAACACTGTTGATGAAAGCTTGATCCTCACCCAAGGCTGAGGGGGCCATGGTCCAGCTGAGGGTCTTGCGTTCACTGCCACACAGACAGGATGTGTACTGGTCACCAGAGAGGGGGGTGAGGGTGTAATCTAAAGAGGGTGCTGGAGTCACAGTGACCTGTTCAATAGAGACAACATCATAACTGGAGATTTGCGGCAAATGCAAACAATTCTGACCTTGCGAAGGTGCATCTTGCAAATGTTTTTGTTCCAAATAAAGCAGACATCAAATTATCAAGTAGTTTGAAAATTGACCTAGTTAAGAAAATGAGAATTATTCCAAATATTTACAAGAACCTTGGTAACTCTGTTATGATTGCGATGACAGGACATGCAAGAGAGATGAGTAAAGTTGACCAGCGTGTCAAATTTTGATTGGTCCAATTAATTACAGGTTTCAACAATGCTTTTACATTTAATTTACATTACATTTCAAAGTGCCTTTGAAACATATTGATTCCACCTCAAAAGGGAGTTAAAATCATTATCTATGACAATCTGTTTAATGAGAAAAGCAGACTTTTGTCTTTAATTTAACTCATAACCTGACCAATTAAGTTCTGTTGTACATCCATAAATTTGGATTCATCAAGGTCCAAAAATATATAAAGAAATCATCAGCATATAAGGACAATATATGAGTGAATCATCTGTGTTTATCCCTTTAGTCTTCTTCAATCTCAAAAAAATGGCAGGGGTTTAATATCTGGCTGGAGGAGTAGGGGACTATGAGGACAGCCCCGTCTGGTTCCTCTATAAAGAGGAGAGTCTTCACAGAAAATGATGTTAGTACAAAAAGAAGCTAGATGTGATGGATATAGGGTCTTAATCTCCATAGTCTATGTTCTGGGTCTTGATGTTTGTCCTGGTATTTAGAATCATTATTATTTGTTCCAGATAATCCAAGTTAAAGATAGTCAGTGTCACAGACAATGGATGATGGGAGCCACCCCCAAATTATTGAGGATTATTAAATTTTGACGGAGCATTTCTATTTTAACCGGCACAGATTTTCTAGCCTTTGCGGCACTGGTTTAGTGGTCTAGGAAACTCACAGACCAGTTGCATGCATTGTAAATCATCTCACGTGATGCTACGCAGCCAATCAAATCTGTGCTATCTTATAAGCACTGCGACTGCAGTCAGTGAGTGAGTCAACACACCATGGATGTATAAAGAGAACTGGACGCGGTGCCGCTGCTAAGCCTTGCAGCAAATTCTTTCCACTCACGCTATTGCAACGGAAAATCCCCCTGCAGCCCACAAAGCATTTTCCCCATAGGCCACCATTATAAAAGAGATGTCTGTAACACTGTTGACAGGACACCTCAAACTGCAAATAACGTCAGACATAACTCTTTCGATTATGAATTTTTGGAGGATTTATATTTGTAAAACTTTCCTTGAGCGGAGAAAAACTATTTAAAAATCTGTGATGTCACCACAATGTAAAGTGTATGGGCCGAGAGGGAACTCGCAGGTGGGGCCAGCGAGAGAAACACTACTGCGCATATTCAGTGGGCCGCATACTCAGGAAGTAAACCCGTAAGCTTGAAAACTTTTCTGGCCTTTGTGCCTGACGAGTCGGAGAAATCATTTCACATGGCATGCTCTAAAAGAGAAAAGTAGACAGTGAAAACAGAGCTTTTAATCAAGAATGGACAAACTCTTACATATTCAAACTTCACCGGCAGTTCAAAACCAGTATGTCTCACATGTTCTGAGACCGTGGAGATTATTAAATGCGGCAATGCGAAGTGCCACTTTGAGACAAAGCACAGAGCATCTTTTGAGCAGGTAAACAAGGGGCATGGCATCCCCTCAACCCTCAAAGCGCCTACTGCTGACATTAGCTTATAGGACATGTAAAACATTCATTACCATGATGCAGCTGGACAGGTAGTTGAAGGTGGTTGCCTTCAGTTCAAAGTGCTCTCCCCGGATGATGGAGTAGGGCAGACTGAGCTCGAGGAAGAAGGGCTGGAAGACGGTGAGCTCTTTACGAGGAGCCAAGCCAAAACCCTGAGGGGACAAACAGAAAGCCTCCGTCTCCCAGGTGGTGATGGTGTCTGGGACAGTGAGGACACATCCTTTGTTCCAGACTCTCTGAATCAGCAGAAACACACCAACACATTCAGTGAGCGGGAAAACATACTTACATAACTCAGATCTGTCAAAGAAAAACAATGTGAGAAGATGATTAATGTGTAGGATTAATTGCACTAATAACACTACAGTATAGTTACTGTGACGTAAAATATCCTGTAAATGTGAAATACCTTCTATCATATGCTGCATTCTTGAGATTTCAGTCAGAAACTCAAAAAATGTTCTGTGTTGCTGAAGAAATTCAGGAAATATTTCTCATGCTAAATAAGAGAGCAACACAGCATTGTCCATTCTAGCCCAAAAGGCTTTTCCATTACATAATCATTATAAAAGAAACATCTGTAAAATGATTAATACATTTCCTTAACATCACAAACATCCTAAAATGAAGAAAACGATTTGTTTTAAATTAAAATAAAAAGTCTCGATGAGCAGTGTCAGTAATTTATTTCCATGCAATTCTTGTGTGCAGGGAGACAACAGGAAGTCAGAGAGAAGCAATGTAGTGCACATGCTCTGTGGGCCCAAAAATGCACTTAAACAGATTTTTCCACATTTCATGACCATCAAAACCAACTGTGACAGAAGCTCACCCTACTTCCACCAGGTCCCATATCCAGGTCTCAGGGAAGAAACTGCACTGTCTCTATTGGTGGAGCAGGATATGATCCGCCAACTCCACCATGTTCTGCCAGTACTACTGGTGAATTTAATACTCTGTCATGGCTATGAGGATAGCTATACCTTATACCTGAAAAGAAACCAGAAAAGGTTCCATCAGAATTGGAGGGTAGCAATGACAGTGAGCCGTTTAAATGCTGTAAATATTCAGTGTCACTTGATAGAGCAAAAAAAACAAAGTTACCATAGTGGCCTTGGTGGTATTCTCTTCCTTTGAACTTGAGGCATGAAGGCACTCTGATGAACAAGTTTGTTGCCATCTTCAGCCCTACATTCTAGGTAATCCAACAACATACAGGCATCACGGAAAAATGAATTAAATGTATAACAACCAAACATATTAATATATTCTTTATATTGTACATTATTTTTTAAAGCAGGATGTACCTGGAAAACTGAATGAGCATCATCTTCCTGACTGGGGTTTGGCAAAGCGTATCTTCTTGGTCTCACATGCAAGCATTCTACAGGATCTTGAACCTCATATGGAACATAGGATGCTTTTCTGACAGGCAACAACCCAAATATCTGAAAAGAAAGGTATGATGCAAAGCTATAAACTGACAAATATTTGTTTGTCTATGACAATCTGACAATTAGGGAACTCTTGGGATTGAAGGCTTACTCTTTTATCACGTGGATGTAAAGTATATCTGTCAAAACAGTGCCTTTATACATAAGGCAGGCTCTTGCATATGTGATCATAACTTTTTGTATAGCATTGTATAGCACCGGGTAAAAATAACAAAATCAGTATTGAACTGTATTGAACAGCTGTATTACACAGTTAGTAACGATGTACAACTGGCAGAGGCAGACAAGGTTGAAAGATTAACCATGACACTAGGAAAAAGTAGCAGAATAAAACAGTCACCTCTGGGTGACTGATGATGTTAACGGTGCAAAACATTATGCAGAGGAGACATACATGATGTGTGCATTTATTCATTCAGCTGATTCTAGCAGTTACCTTGTCTGCATCCAGAGTCTTCCCTGGCTCCTTGATGAGGACGCTCTGGTCGACAGCACTCACACCACACAGAGAGTCTGGTTGGGCCGTCACCTGCATGGTGCTTTCCTCTCCTGGGACAGCTGAGGATGGAGAAAACTCCAGCGATACCTGACACATACAGAAAATGCACATGGTAAATGGACTGTACTTGTATAGCGCCTTTCTAGTCTTCCAAAAGGCTTCTAATCTTCTAGGCTTTACACTACATATCACATTCATACACTGAAGGCAGGTGCTAACTGCTCATTAGTCCAAAGAAACCAACTAATCATTCACACACACACACACACACACACACCGAAGGTACAGATCTAGGGAGGAATTTGGGTTCAGTATCTTGCCCGAGGACACTTCAACATGTGGGCTGGGGGAAGCCGGGATTGAATCGCCAACCTTCCGATTGGTGGACGACCCGCTCTACCTCTAAGTCACAGCAGCCCGCACCATCTGGACTTTAGTGGTAAGATGAGAACCTATGATCTTGTCAACGTGACACAAATGTGTCTTTTACTCCACAAATCTCCCAGATGGATTTTTAATCTGAATTTTTAATTAAATCACTGACAGTGACGAGGTCAGAGCCTAGATGCCAAAATCAGTGCTGCACATCTACATTAACATAACAATCCATTCCCCCTGAATTGGCTGACTGAACTTAACTTTGATTTGGATGCCGTGGCTTCAGACAAGTAACATGCTACACACACACAACATGAATTAACTTGTCGTAGCATAACTAGCAAGCACTGCAACTGCACACGGATTACACCAACATACAACCATACATGTGGAATATCAGGTAAAGTCAGTAATTCAAGTAATTCATTTGACAACTAGGGTGGTATTTATCATTTCTACAAAAAAATATGTCCTACTTTACATATTGACCTTTTGTAACAGAACTAATATACACTTTGATTCTACCCCAAATCTGACGAGCACAGTCTCTGCCACATCTTCTCACACTGACCTTGTGACTGAAGCACTTCTCGGTGGAGAAGTCAGCACTGTGGGCGATCACAGTCTCACTGGGGAGGACGGCGTAAGCCACAACCTGGACGTCTGGTGCTATCTCTGCAGACACTTTCAACTTAAAGGACACCTCGCCCTCAAACACTGAAACATCAGACCAACTGTTATCAACAACAATCATCATTCACATGCTTCCATAGATCGATAAAAATGCAGTTCAAAAGTGAATTGGCCGTGCTAATTTAAAGAGTCATTTTTAGACGTCATCCACCTGATTTATCTTTCACTTCAACCTGTTTAACTCCTTGCATGATAATGGCTCCTCTGGATAAGACCTGGAGAATTTGAGAGAAAACGATGATTATTGCAACAGTTGAACTTCATTTACTTTAACAGCAGTTACAACACCGTCTGCTGTTCTGGTGTGTGGTTATTTGTCATGTTCTTAAGCACTTAGTGGAATATGTTTATAGGTTTGCCATACAAGTTCAGAGTGTAAGACATCAAAAAGTAGTTGCTTGACTATAATACAGTTGCTCTAAAGACAGACCTGGGGCCAGTCTCACAAAGCAAGTGTAACTTACTCTGGCTCTGGTATCTGGCTTTACTAAACTAAACAATGGTGATCCTGAATAACTGGTCTCACAACTCTCTGGTTACCAAGTGGCACTGTTAACTCTGGGTTCACCAAACCAACTATGTTCTTGTGCAAAAAGTGAAAGAGGAGGGGTATGTAGCAAACAACCAATCAAATGCAATATCAACATATTCAGAGTGGCATATTTAATGAAATATGATGAAATTATTGATTCCTGCAGCGAAATTCATTAAAAGGGGAACTCCGCCAATTTTATTCTATCAAAATGTTTACAGGTGTTGGAGAGAAGTTGCATAAAGCCATTTGTGGCTTCAAAGGGAGCCGCCTGAAGGTCTGATAAACTGCCTCAAGTGACATCACTTGAGGCAGAGGCAGAAGACTACAATTTTGAAATTGAAAAAAATCTGTATGTGTAGAGTTAGAAAGACGTGAACTCTGTAGTCTGCTCCTCATCTCTGATATCGGCTCGAGGCTACATCAGCCGCTACTAGCATAACACACTCAAATCTCACAAGTAGCATTGTGGGTAATGTAGGCACCAGGTTTTGACAAGGAAGAAGAATATATGGAATAAAAAAGACAATATCTCCGGTTCTGCTGCATGTTTTAATCCCTTTTAAACTGTCCATCTTGATCAATTGGTGGAGTAGTATTTTAATTGCAAAAAAGTTTACGCTATTGAGGTTCGATAAAAGCGAAATGCATTGGAAACAGGCTTAGCAAATAATTCATGATGTAAGTTAAGCATGTGACCTATCTTCACCTTCTTCTGAAGCTTCTAATCTACTGAAAAGACCAAAAATGGCAGTAAACAAAATCATCCGATCTGTGTGGAGCGATGAGGAGACTGTAACCTTCCTCAAATGAATATATGAAACAAACATAGATGTCAATTTGGTTAAAATTTGCACATTTGAATCTTGACTATTGACAGCCATTTTGCAGTGTGATAAGCAAAACGCTGGTCACTGTCATTGGAGCATAGTGTGCTTTTTATTTACTGTATATGATATATCATTGAGTCTATAAAAACATGTTCTATTCACAAAGTAGCCTCATAATATTCTATTGTGCATTTTATTTATTACTGACAGACACTAGTTAAAGCTATTTCCTGCCATAGAGGATGTGTTTTCCAGTGTTCCCAGTACACTGCTTGCAGTGTAAACAATTATCCAGGGTTACCCCTAATGTCACTTGGCAAACTTTGTGAGAAAGGCTTCATTGATGCAATAATAGTTCACTTAATTCTTTCTCAAAATCAAATGAGAGCAGCTTTATGTTTGCAGGCCAACCAGTGTTTGGTCGTGGTCTCATATATTACTATTACTCAGCATAGTCCATGCTAAAATGTTACCATGTAGCACAACAACATGAAATCTCCTGGATAACATGGACGGTTTTGGTGCCTCCAGTCTCACCAGCTAAGTTGATCAATGGCATAAGTGTGTTCCTATAAACCAGGTGTCATTAATCTGATAAAAAGGTCATTTTAAAAAGCATCTTCGCTATGTCCATGTCTCTGGAAGAGAACTAGTGACAAGCTGAGAAATACTTCACACACCACTCACCAGATACATCACATCCACAGAGCCCTGGGCCTCTCCAACTACAGTGTATTTGATGGAGATGTCCTCTTCTCTGTCACAGAGAAGTAGTTTATCCTTCGTCTTCACCTCCAGGGAGCTGACTGTTTTAGTATCAGGAGAAGGAAGTTGGGCCATAGACACTAGGTGATCTCCAGCCTCATGGTATGCCGTTCTATAAGCAGTGTAGTCCAGTGTCGGTTTGTTGTTAACCTAGGGTGCAGAAGAGAAACCCATAAATGAGCTCATGGTGGTTGAGGTAGAAGAACGTTTTGGAAAGTCAGTTCAGTTTTTACAGCCAAAGCAAATGTCGAGGTATAGAAATAGTAAACAGTTCCAAAATGGCCAGCATATTGAGAGGTTAGGATTCAGCTTTTGGGCTGCGTTATCTTCATGAAAGACGTGATGTGACTAACAAATGCTAGCTTACAGGCTGTAGTTTTAGTGCTACATTGTACTTACATGGAGGCTGATGTCCCCTTTAATATTAGCTGTGCTGAATGAGAAAGTGGCGACACCATCACTGTCAGTTGTGAGGTTCTGTACCCGACGTGCTGACCACCTTTCACCCTCAAACAGGTACACTGGCATATCAGGAATGGGTGTATTATTGTAATAAACTGCTTTAACCTGTTAGAAGCACAAAGTTGTATCACTGAGAATGCACATGGCTTCATTTGCACACAGAAGAAGTGAAGAGCACATGCACTTACTTTGCCCTCCACATTTGATCCTTGGTCATAAATCTTGGGTGTGTCAATGAAGGACAGCTTTCCAACAACATATGAAATCGTTATTCTCTTCTGTTGTGGGTGTGAAATACCTGTACAACAAGCCTCCACGTTACATCAATGTGTATGCCATATTGTTAAATACAGAACATCGTAATTTTCAAAAATACACTAACTCTCTTTTTAAAATATTATATATAATATAAAATATTATACTTGCCTGTCCCCTCCTCCTCCACTTTGGCACGGAGGTCCAGTGCATCTTGCAACACCTTTTGGTCAAGTTTTGTGAAAGTTGACATCTTGAAGGTAAAAGTGGCACAGCCTTTCATGTCCGTCTAGAAAGTACAATAAAATGACGTGA
>JAPFEX010000104.1:0-12145 GCA_027580175.1 Siniperca scherzeri | reverse complement strand
TGGTCCACCGGCAGCCGCGCCCGACTCATGCGGGCCCGATGGGCGCCTCCCGGCCCAGAGGCTCGGAGAGGGGAGAGAGGGGAGAGCCGACGGGAGGATGGCGAGGCCAACACACCGCACCGGGCATCCCGAGCAAGAGTCTGCACTTAGGGGACGAAGGCAACGGATGCCTGCGATCGTTCAGCCGCTGAAACGCGGGCGTTCCCGATTGATGGCAAAGCGACCTCAGACAGGCGAGCCCCGGAGGAACCCGGGGCCGCAAGGTGCGCTCAAGTGTCGATGATCAATGTGTCCTGCACCACATTAGTTCTCGCAGCTAGCTGCGCTCTTCATCGACGCACGAGCCGAGTGATCCACCGCTAAGAGTTGTCACAGTTTTGTTTTGTTTCGGGGCCAGAATTCAACCGACAGAGAGGGTTTCAGTGGGACAAACAAACCCCGGCGCCCATCCCGCTAAGCCCTGGAGGTCAGAGCGGGCAGGAGACATTGAACCCCCGCCTCCCTCCGAAGGAGAGAGGAGAGTTGGTACTGGAGGCGCGGAGGGCGACCAGGGTGAAGCCGCCGCACCGCTTGGGTTGAGGTTCAAGGCGGGCCGGGTCCGTTGGCTAATCGAACACACTCACACACACACACACTCACACACACACTCACACACACACTCACACACTCACACACACACACACACACACTGGTGTTTTCTTATTCCCAAAATAATAATAATCCCGTTTAGTCTTTTTTTAATGTTTCTTCATGTCGCTGTTTGTGGAGCTTGACTCCGCAGCGCTAGCTCAGTTAGCGTTAGCTTTGTTGTCGTGCGGAATAGCCTGTTCCCCTCCGCGCCGGTAACGCCCTGAAGGTAACGATAAAGCTACGCGTGGAAAAGAAACGGCAGGTATCAGTTTTGTTTAGCGACGTTGTGTAACTTTGGTTAGCGCCCAGCAGCTAGCTTGCTCGGAGCATAAAGCTGTAGTTAGCGACCCGCTGGGCAGATACACTTAGCGTTACTCCACCAACATAATTAATTTATCATAAATTACGTAATTTGCAAAAACAAAACAAAAATGAACGTGTCAATCAGGGAGCTTTGTTTCCGGTCTTTATGCTAAGCTAAGCTAACCGGCTGCCGTAGCTTCGTGTTTAGTGTGCAGACGTGAGAGCGGCATCGGTCTCAGACAGGAAGAGACTTTATGAGACTTTATCCTGGTCACTTTCTGTCCCTCCTGCAGACCCGTAGTTGTAGTTCCAGTTTCAGAGTGTGTTCAGGTGTGAGCGTCTCTCTGTCTCTGTCAGGTTCAGATCTACGAGCTGGAGGAACATAAAATCGAGACGTGGAGAGGTAAGAACGGGGGGCGTGTCCGCACCCCTACCTTTGTTTTAGGTTGTGTATTTATGTCTTTAGTTGTGAGAGCAGCAGCTGTTTGATGCGTTGGTAATAAAAAGCTCTCGCGTCCCTGTTGACAGAGCTGTACCTGCAGGAGACCTTCAAACCTCTGGTCCACATCTCACCTGATGTGTGTGTGTGTGTTAGAGAGAGGAGGAGGAGGAGGAGGAGGAGAGAGAGGAGGGAGAGGAGGAGGAGAGGAGGGGAGAGGAGGGGAGGAGGAGGAGAAGAGGAGGAGAGAGAGGAGAGGAGGAGGAGGAGAGGAGGAGGGGAGGAGAGGAGGAGGAGGGGAGAGGAGGAGGAGAGGAGGAGGAGAGGAGGGGAGGAGGAGGAGGAGAGGAGGAAGAGAGAGGAGAGGAGGAGAGGAGAGGAGGAGGAGGAGGAGAGAGGAGAGGAGGAGGAGGAGGAGAGGAGGAGGAGAGGAGGGGAGGAGAGGAGGAGGAGGGGAGGGGAGGAGGAGGAGGAAGAGAGAGGAGAGGAGGAGAGGAGAGGAGGAAGAGAGAGGAGGAGAGGAGGAGAGGAGGGGAGGAGAGGAGGAAGAGAGAGGAGAGGAGGAGGAGGGAGGAGGAGGAGGAGAGGAGGAGGGGAGGAGAGGAGGAGGAGGGGGAGAGGAGGAGAGGAGAGGAGGAAGAGAGAGGAGGAGGAGGGGAGAGGAGGAGGAGGAGGAGGGGAGGAGGGGAGGAGGGGAGAGGAGGAGGAGGAGGAGGAGAGGAGAGGAGGAGGAGGAGAGGAGGAGGAGGAGGAGGAGGAGGAGAGAGGAGGAGGAGGAGGAGGGGAGGAAGAGAGAGAGGAGGGAGGAGGAGGAGGAGAGGAGGAAGAGAGAGGAGAGGAGGAGAGGAGGAGGAGGAGGAGGAGGAGAGGAGGAGGAGGGAGAGGAGGAGGAGGAGGAGGAAGAGAGAGGAGAGGAGGAGGAGGAGGAGGGAGGAGGAGGAGAGGAGGAGGAGGAGAGGAGGGGAGGAGAGGAGGAAGAGAGAGAGGAGAGGAGGAGAGGAGGGGAGGAGGAGGAGGAGAGGAGGGAGGAGGAGAGGAGGGAGGAGGGGAGAGGAGGAGAGGAGAGGAGGAAGAGGAGGAGGAGGAGGAGGAGAGGAGGAGGAGGAGGAGAGGAGAGGGAGGAGGAGGAGGAGGAGGAGAGGAGAGGAGGAGGAGGAGGAGGAGGGAGGAGGAGGAGGAGAGAGAGAGGAGAGAGGAGGAGGAGAGGAGGGAGGAGAGGAGGAAGAGAGAGGAGAGGAGGAGGAGGAGAGGAGGAGGAGAGGAGGAAGAGAGAGAGAGGAGGAGGAGAGGAGGGGAGGAGGAGGAGGAGAGGAGGAGGGGAGGAGGAGGAGGAGGAGGGAGAGGAGGGGAGGAGAGGAGGAAGAGAGAGGAGAGGAGGAGGAGAGGAGGAGGAGGAGGAGGAGAGGAGGAGGAGGAGAGGAGGAGGAGGGGAGAGGAGGAGAGGAGAGGAGGAAGAGAGAGGAGAGGAGGAGAGGAGAGGAGGAGAGAGGAGGAGGGGAGGAGAGGAGGAGGAGGGGAGAGGAGGAGGAGAGGAGGAAGAGAGAGAGAGGAGGAGGAGGAGAGGAGGAGGAGGAAGAGAGGAGAGGAGGAGAGGAGAGGAGGAGGGAGGAGAGGAGGAGGAGGGGAGGGGAGGGGAGGAGGAGGAAGAGAGAGGAGAGGAGGAAGAGAGAGGAGAGGAGGAGGAGGAGAGGAGGAGGAGAGGAGGAAGAGAGAGGAGAGGAGGAGGAGGAGAGGAGGGGAGGAGGAGGAGGAGGAAGAGAGAGGAGAGGAGGAAGAGAGAGGAGGAGGAGGAGGAGAGGAGGGAGGAGAGGAGGAGAGGAGAGGAGGAAGAGAGGAGAGGAGGAGGAGAGGAGGGGAGGAGAGGAGGAAGAGAGAGGAGGGGGGAGGAGAGGAGGAGGAGGAGGAGGAGAGGAGGAGGAGAGGAGAGGAGGAGGAGGAGGGAGGGGGAGGAGGAGGAGGGAGGAGAGGAGGGGAGAGGAGGAGGAGGAGAGGAGGAGGAGGAGGGAGGGGGGGTCAGCCTCCCGCTGACCCCTGATTGGCAGAGGACAGCCCGGGCGGGACCCGGAGTGGAGCGGGGCGGGCACTCGGAAGGGGCATCCTAAAGCCCGCTGGACCCTGAGCACCGCTGGGCATCATGGGAGCGTTGGGAAAGTGAGGAGCAGCTCCCATCAGGCCGTTCATCAGCGGAAGACGAGGAAACACGGCTGCTGCGAAGACATTTAATAATCAAGTCATCTCTTCGGTTCCAGCGTGTCAGGCTTCCTGTTTTCTAGCTCTGCAAACTGAACCTCTTGGACCGGTGGTCGGACTAAACAAGACACCTGAAGACGCCACGTTGGACCCCGAGAGGCTGTGACAGACATTACACGGGGAGCTGCACCTGCAGTCGACTCGCAAACACAAACAGGTGCGTCTGCTGAGACTGGACTGGCGACGGGCAGCCCCGTCACTTCCTGCTGCTGCACCTGAGGGCGGCTGCTGAAACGGACCGCATCGCAGTAAACACCTGTAGCCCACGTCGAGCAGCCGCACTGCACCCTGACCCTGAGGAATGTCTGTCAGGTACAGCTGTGTGTGTGTGTGTGTGTGTGTACCTGTGTTTGTCTTGCTCCCAGCAGCAGCGTGTGTGTGTTGGCTCCGCTCTGATTGGTTGTTGCTGCTGTTTGACTGAGAACAGCAGTGAACACCTCCACGTCCTTCCTCCAGCTCTGCACACGCGCACACACACACACACGCCGCACACACACACAAAAACAAAACTCCCAGCAGTTGATTTCGCTGCACATCTGTATTTATTAAACATCAAACTTTGGCCCATCACAGACCTCTGCTCTGATCAGTGTCACGTCATTCTTTATTTTCAACATCCCGTTCGATGTTAAGCTGTCAATGCCTTTACACTTCCTGTAGACTTTTCAAAAGACTACCAACAACAGGCAGTCTGGAAGACTTTAATGTGAAAAATCTGCTGTAGGTGTTGAGTTGCACCGAGCTCAACATCAAACAGGAAAACGTAAAACTGGAGTGAGCGCGGATAAAAGACGAGGAACGGAGAGCGACATGACCCCGTTGTCGATGAATTATTATATTATACTGAACATGTCGAGGCAACAGGTAAACGAGAAACACAGGAAGTGTGGAGTTTGTATTGCGCAGTAAGGGCCTGGGTGTCTCTGCCGCTGACGTAAATAAAGGCCCCGCCACTATTTGAGAATTATATCTGATCATTTCAACTCTCATACTGATCTCAGCCTCAGTGTCCGCCAGGCTCTAATCTCACTGGAAAATACACTGACTTTTTGGAGGGGTGTAAACTGGTGGAGGCGACTTTTGTTTCGTACAGTTCAAAATAAAATTTGGGCGAAAGTGGTTTTCTGTACAACATAATATATACAGTATATTGTTGGGGAGAGACAGAGATTAAACAATGACCTGAACGAAAGAAAAGACACAGAGAGGAGGTGAGCAGGAAGCTGGAGGAGGAGGAGGAAGAGAGGAGGAGAGGAAGAGAGAGGAGGAGGAGGAGGAGGAGGAGGAGGAGAGGAGGAAGAGAGAGGAGAGGAGGAGGAGGAGAGGAGGGGAGGGGAGGAGGAGGAAGAGAGAGGAGAGGAGGAAGAGAGAGGAGAGAGGAGGAGGAGAGGAGGAGGAGAGGAGGAGAGGAGAGGAGGAAGAGAGAGGAGAGGAGGAGGAGGAGAGGAGGGGAGGAGGAGGAAGAGAGAGGAGGGGAGGAGGAGGAGGAGGAGGAGGAGGGGAGAGGAGGAGGAGAGGAGAGGAGGAGGAGGAGGAGGGGAGGAGGAGGAGGGGAGGAGAGGAGGGGAGAGGAGGAGGAGAGGAGAGGAGGAGGAGGAGGAGGGGGGGTCAGCCTCCCGCTGACCCCTGATTGGCAGAGGACAGCCCGGGCGGGACCCGGAGTGAGCGGGGCGGGCACTCGGAAGGGGCATCCTAAAGCCCGCTGGACCCTGAGCACCGCTGGGCATCATGGGAGCGTTGGGAAAGTGAGGAGCAGCTCCCATCAGGCCGCTCATCAGCGGAAGACGAGGAAACACGGCTGCTGCGAAGACATTTAATAATCAAGTCATCTCTTCGGTTCCAGCGTGTCAGGCTTCCTGTTTTCTAGCTCTGCAAACTGAACCTCTTGGACCGGTGGTCGGACTAAACAAGACACCTGAAGACGCCACGTTGGACCCCGAGAGGCTGTGACAGACATTACACGGGAGCTGCACCTGCAGTCGACTCGCAAACACAAACAGGTGCGCCTGCTGAGACTGGACTGGCGACGGCAGCCCCGTCACTTCCTGCTGCTGCACCTGAGGGCGGCTGCTGAAACGGACCGCATCGCAGTAAACACCTGTAGCCCACGCCGAGCAGCCGCACTGCACCCTGACCCTGAGGAATGTCTGTCAGGTACAGCTGTGTGTGTGTGTGTGTGTGTACCTGTGTTTGTCTTGCTCCCAGCAGCAGCGTGTGTGTTGGCTCCGCCTGATTGGTTGTTGCTGCTGTTTGACTGAGAACAGCAGTGAACACCTCCTCCACGTCCTTCCTCCAGCTCGCACACACACACACCAGCACACGCACGCACACACACACAAAACAAAACTCCCAGCAGTTGATTTCGCTGCACATCTGTATTTATTAAACATCAAACTTTGGCCCATCACAGACCTCTGCTCTGATCAGTGTCACGTCGTATTCTTTATTTTCAACATCCCGCTCGATGTTAAGCCGCTGTCAATGCCTTTACACTTCCTGTAGACTTTTCACGTTAAAAGACTACCAACAACAGGCAGTCTGGAAGACTTTAATGTGAAAAATCTGCTGTAGGTGTTGAGTTGCACCGAGCTCAACATCAAACAGGAAAACGTAAAACTGGAGTGAGCGCGGATAAAAGACGAGGAACGGAGAGCGCATGACCCCGTTGTCCCGATGAATTATTATATTATACTGAACATGTCGAGGCAACAGGTAAACGAGAAACACAGGAAGTGTGGAGTTTGTATTAAGTGCGAGTAAGGGCCTGGGTGTCTCTGCCGCTGACGTAAATAAAGGCCCCGCCACTATTTGAGAATTATATCTGATCATTTCAACTCTCATACTGATCTCAGCCTCAGTGTCCGCCAGGCTCTAATCTCACTGGAAAATACACTTTTTTTTGGAGGGGTGTAAACTGGTGGAGGCGACTTTTGTTTCGTACAGTTCAAAATAAAATTTGGGCGAAAGTGGTTTTCTGTACAACATAAAGGATTTTCGCCGTGCTGCGATGATGTTTGGTTGCGGCAGGTGAGACGAGGGTTCAGTCTTACCTGGGATCTTGTAGAGTTTGCTGAGGATGGCACCTGAAGCACAACAACACAGTACTGAGCAGTCAGCTGGTTCTCACAAGACATTTCTTTTGTACAATTCTCTTCTACAGTCTATATATATACACAGTATATTGTTATATCGTAGCTCCTGAGCTAAAGGAGAAGGAAAGAAACTAAAATCTTTAAAAAAGGAGGTAAAATTTTAAAAATTAAATAAAAAACAACACGAACAGGGGATGATGGTTTCTTTCACCTTCAAGAACACACAAAACTTGGTGTTGCTCTTTAAATCTAAACTCACTGGCAGTGACCATCTTGTCGAGTTCAGGACTCAAGATGGCGCCCAGGCTCCTCCTGCACCTCCTCTGGAGGAGAAGAAGAACCACTTATCTGTCAAAGACGGTCGCCAGCCATGGAGCTGATGTCCAGACCGGCTGAGAGACACAGACGGGAGAGACAGAGATTAAACAATGACCTGAGGACGAAGAAGAAGAAGAACCAGGCAGTGTTATCTGCAGGAGGAGAAGAAGAACCAGGCAGTGTTATCTGCAGGAGGAGAAGAAGAAGAACCAGGCAGTGTTATCTGCAGGAGAAGAAGAAGAACCAGGCAGTGTTATCTGCAGGAGGAGAAGAAGAAGAAGAACCAGGCAGTGTTATCTGCAGGAGGAGAAGAAGAAGAACCAGGCAGTGTTATCTGCAGGAGGAGAAGAAGAAGAACCAGGCAGTGTTATCTGCAGGAGGAGAAGAAGAAGAACCAGGCAGTGTTATCTGCAGGAGGAGAAGAAGAAGAAGAACCAGGCAGTGTTATCTGCAGGAGGAGAAGAAGAAGAAGAACCAGGCAGTGTTATCTGCAGGAGGAGAAGAAGAAGAAGAACCAGGCAGTGTTATCTGCAGGAGGAGAAGAAGAAGAACCAGGCAGTGTTATCTGCAGGAGAAGAAGAAGAAGAAGAACCAGGCAGTGTTATCTGGAGGAGAAGAAGAAGAAGAACCAGGCAGTGTTATCTGGAGGAGAAGAAGAAGAAGAACCAGGCAGTGTTATCTGGAGGAGAAGAAGAAGAAGAACCAGGCAGTGTTATCTGGAGGAGAAGAAGAAGAAGAAGAAGAACCAGGCAGTGTTATCTGCAGGAGAAGAAGAAGAAGAAGAAGAACCAGGCAGTGTTATCTGCAGGAGGAGAAGAAGAACCAGGCAGTGTTATCTGCAGGAGAAGAAGAAGAAGAAGAACCAGGCAGTGTTATCTGCAGGAGAAGAAGAAGAACCAGGCAGTGTTATCTGCAGGAGGAGAAGAAGAAGAAGAACCAGGCAGTGTTATCTGCAGGAGAAGAAGAAGAAGAAGAACCAGGCAGTGTTATCTGCAGGAGGAGAAGAAGAACCAGGCAGTGTTATCTGCAGGAGAAGAAGAAGAAGAAGAAGAACCAGGCAGTGTTATCTGCAGGAGAAGAAGAAGAAGAAGAAGAACCAGGCAGTGTTATCTGGAGGAGAAGAAGAAGAAGAAGAAGAACCAGGCAGTGTTATCTGCAGGAGAAGAAGAAGAAGAAGAACCAGGCAGTGTTATCTGCAGGAGAAGAAGAAGAAGAACCAGGCAGTGTTATCTGCAGGAGAAGAAGAAGAAGAACCAGGCAGTGTTATCTGCAGGAGAAGAAGAAGAAGAACCAGGCAGTGTTATCTGCAGGAGAAGAAGAAGAAGAACCAGGCAGTGTTATCTGCAGGAGAAGAAGAAGAACCAGGCAGTGTTATCTGGAGAAGAAGAAGAAGAACCAGGCAGTGTTATCTGCAGGAGAAGAAGAAGAAGAACCAGGCAGTGTTATCTGCAGGAGAAGAAGAAGAAGAAGAACCAGGCAGTGTTATCTGGAGGAGAAGAAGAAGAAGAACCAGGCAGTGTTATCTGCAGGAGAAGAAGAAGAACCAGGCAGTGTTATCTGGAGAAGAAGAAGAAGAACCAGGCAGTGTTATCTGCAGGAGAAGAAGAAGAACCAGGCAGTGTTATCTGCAGGAGGAGAAGAAGAAGAAGAACCAGGCAGGGTTATCTGCAGGAGAAGAAGAAGAAGAAGAAGAAATCCTCTTCCTCTCTGAGAGTCCGAGGTTCAGACTGATGCTGCGCTCACGTCTGTACGCTGAATATGGAGCCGGTTAGCTTAGCTTAGCATAAAGACTGGAAACAGCTGCACCAACCAGCAGCTCTGAAGCTCCCTGATTAAACAATCACTGTGGCGCTCCACAAGAACTACGACTTCCAGAGAGAGACGCAGAGTTAGAATGAGACGCCAAAGGTCTGCGTGAGGAAGAGGAGAAGAAGAGGAGGAAGAGGGTCCTCCTGTGGAGTCTTACCGAACGGAGAGGGGGAGCGCTCCACCTGGAACTGACCTGAAAACAAACACACACAGTTATGGTCTGAACAAACAACTGAAGGTTTAAACTCCATCAGGCCGCGCCCGCGAGAACACTCTTCTTCGCTGGTATCTGAGCATCCTGACCGCTCCGTAACGCTGCTGTCGCGTCTGAAAGACTCAACATGTACTAACGTCACCAAACTGCTGCTGGAACTATAATGTGTCCTCCTCACACCTGTTCACCTGTTCACCTGTTCACCTGCTCACCTGTTCACCTGCTGCAACAGGACCGCACGGCAAACAGAGACACAGGGACACTGGTGAGGGGACGGTGGGTGAGGAAGGACACCCGTCAGCCAGCTGTGTGTGTTTGTACCTGTGTGTGTGTGTGTGTGTGAGTGTGTGAGTGTGTGTGAATGTATGTGTGTGTACCTGTGTGTGTGTGTGTGTGTGTGCACCTGTGTGTGTGTGTGAATGTATGTGTGTGTACCTGTGTGTGTGTGTGTGTGTGTGCACCTGTGTGTGTGTGTGTACCTGTGTGTGTGTGTACCTGTGTGTGTACCTGTGTGTCCTGTGGCCAGTATGTGAGGATCAGTGTTGAGAACGTCAGACAGATCCAACAGAGCTTCCTCCGACATGGCTGGATGATTCACACACACACACATTATGATAACACACACACACACACACACACACACACACACACACACAGAAACACACGATGTGTCTCAGACACAAATGAAAGATGGCGATATGCAAATATGATTAAGAAAGAAAACTCAGAAATAACTCACGCAGCGCTCCCTGCTTCTTGATGGCGTTGGTTGCCATGGCGCCAACCGGCAGGCCCGAGGGGGAGGGGCCATGTAATCCAGGGGCGGGGCCTTTCACGTTACCCGTCACCGCTCCCGATTGGCTGGCAGCTGGCGTCTCTGGCCCCGGCCTCCTGTCCACCTGCCGGCTGCGGTCCAGAAGATCCCGCCCGAAGAACGCCTCCTGCAGGAGGAACAGCCAATCAGAGCCCTGGGATCTACTGACAGAGCTCTGTGCGCGCGTGTGTGCGCGCGTGTGCGCGTTACCTGGAGATAAGAAGGGAAGGCCTCCTCCAGCTTCGTCTTCTTCTTTCTGTACCTCTTCTTCACCTTCTCCGTCGTCTGGTCGGCGGGGGCCGCCGTCTCCATGGAAACGTCTGCGACCAGAAGGCCTGATGTACGACACACACAATCACCTCGTTAGTTTGTACTCTTACACAGAACACGCCGACGTCCACAGGTACAGGTGAGCGCTCACCTTCGTCTCGGCCCAGCGGCGTCTCTGCTGAATCTTTTCTGCACAGTTTGATTCTGCTGGGACCGGCCTTCCCCCCACGCTGCCGCACCATGAACCCCCCGATACCTGAGACACAGAGACAGAGACAGAGAGAGAGACAGGAGACAGGTGGAGACAGAGAGACAGGAGACAGAGAGACAGGTGGAGACAGAGAGACAGGCAGAGAGAGAGAGACAGGAGACAGGCAGGAGACAGAGAGACAGGTGGAGACAGGCAGGAGACAGAGACAGGTGGAGACAGGCAGAGAAAGAGACAGAGAGACAGGCGGAGACAGAGACAGAGACAGGAGACAGGCAGGAGACAGAGACAGGTGGAGACAGAGAGACAGAGAGAGACAGGTGGAGACAGAGAGACAGGCAGAGACAGAGAGACAGGTGGAGACAGAGACAGAGACAGGTGGAGACAGGCAGAGAGAGACAGGTGGAGACAGAGAGACAGGCAGAGACAGAGACAGGTGGAGACAGGCAGAGACAGGTGGAGACAGAGAGAGAGGAGACAGAGAGACAGAGACAGAGAGACAGGCAGGAGACAGAGACAGGTGGAGACAGAGAGACAGGCAGAGACAGAGAGACAGGTGGAGACAGGCAGGAGACAGAGACAGGCAGAGAAAGAGACAGAGAGACAGGCGGAGACAGAGACAGAGACAGGTGGAGACAGAGACAGAGACAGAGACAGGCAGAGACAGAGAGACAGGTGGAGACAGGCAGGAGACAGGTGGAGAGACAGGCAGGAGACAGACAGAGACAGGCAGGAGACAGACAGACAGACAGAGACAGGAGACAGGTGGAGACAGGTGGAGAGAGAGACAGGTAGAGACAGAGAGACAGGTGGAGACAGAGACAGGCAGAGACAGACAGGAGACAGAGAGACAGGCAGAGACAGGCAGAGACAGGTGGAGAGAGACAGGTAGAGACAGAGAGACAGGCAGAGACAGGTGGAGACAGAGAGACAGGCGGAGACAGGTAGAGACAGGTGGAGAGACAGGCAGGAGACAGACAGAGACAGGCAGAAAGGCAGGAGACAGGTGGAGAGAGAGACAGGAGACAGAGAGACAGGTGGAGACAGAGACAGGTGTGTGTGTGTGTGTGTGGAGGTGGAGGTGGAGACAGAGACAGGTGGAGACAGGAGACAGGTGGAGACAGGAGAGACAGGTGGAGACAGACAGGAGACAGAGAGACAGGCAGAGACAGGCAGAGAAAGAGACAGGTAGAGACAGGTGGAGAGAGAGACAGGCAGAGACAGAGAGACAGGTGGAGACAGGCAGAGACAGGTGGAGAGAGAGACAGGAGACAGAGAGACAGGTGGAGACAGGCAGAGAGAGACAGGTAGAGACAGGTGGAGAGAGAGACAGGCAGAGACAGAGAGACAGGTGGAGACAGGCAGGAGACAGGTGGAGAGAGAGACAGGAGATAGGTAGAGACAGACAGGAGACAGAGAGACAGGTGGAGACAGGCAGGAGACAGGTGGAGAGAGACAGGAGACAGAGACAGGTGGAGACAGAGAGACAGGTGGAGACAGACAGGCGGAGACAGGAGACAGGCAGGAGACAGACAGGTGGAGACGGAGAGACAGGTGGAGACAGGTGGAGAGACAGACAGGAGACAGAGACAGGAGACAGACAGGAGACACTGAACATTAGTTCATCACTTTGCATCGCAGCAGAACAGATCACATGATCATGTGACATCAGCACTCCCCGCCCCTCCTCACCAGGCCTGTAGGGTTTCCTCTTCCTCTTCTTGTTGCCGTCGGCAACCTCTGGCTCCTTGGTGACATCATTATCGTGGGCGTGGTCTCGCTCTGGGCTGGAGTCGGA
>JAPFEX010000032.1:0-45501 GCA_027580175.1 Siniperca scherzeri | reverse complement strand
CAATGTCCTGTCCATGAGAGGATGTAAACAGTCACAACAATGGCATGTGAGAATCCACGTGGCAGATAATATGGCCAGAGTCCCACAGTTAACAGTTCAATGTCCGGGCTACAGATACTCTGCTTGATGGTAACATGACCAGGGTTACACCATCTGTTGTTGACCAGAACAGCAAGCCGCCGCCTTTCCGCCACCGCTCCCGGTGTGATCCCTGTCGGCCCGAACAGTCTGAAAGCCGTCGATGGAAGCGTTATGGTCCGGGATATCCTGGTGTAGCCATGTCTCTGAGAAGCACATCAAACTACACTCACGGAACTCCAACAGTTTCAGGGTAACATTGCATTTATTTTGTAAAATGTTCAAATTACAAACAAGTAAAATAAAGAAAGTGAGTCGTTGAGTTATCGTTGTGAGCGAAGGAGCTTTTAAAATCCCAAAATTAAGCTGAATTCTTGCTGTTAAACACTTTTCTGCAAATACATCCACCATTTTATTAAAGTGACAGTTTCATCTCATACCTGTCTCTTGCATTTAAAAAAGCTTTGGAAGTTTTTAGCTGTATAAAGTAAATTAATGTAATAATAAACTTTATTACTGATGAAAGTAAATGTTATTGATGTTGTTATATGGTATTGATTATAAGTCCATGAAAATTCATTTAAGATTTGTTTTATATTTATGGCTTTACTGAATTTTTTCAAATGTTAAAATTTTCCTCACAGATGGTAAGTTATGAATTTGACACTGATATAAAAATTACCATTTAGATAAATAATCTATTTTATATTATTTCCACATCTTAATGATATATATATACTGTTTATTCAAAGACTGTTTTTCTCAATTAACTGGTGTTGAAACCATTAGTGGTCTGAGGGCTCCTCCTCTGGTGGCTTCATGTTACAAGTGTTCAGGCACTGAGGGGTTTTTGTTCAGGTCTACTGATGGTTTGTGTTATTGTGGCTCTCTGGCACAGTAATACACAGCAGTGTCTTCAGGCTGCACATTCTGTCCGTTTAGAGTCACTGTGTTGCTGGAAGAGTCTAAGTCGATACTGAACTTGTTCTTTAGTGAATCTTTGTAGTGAGAGCCTCCAGTATATTTGCTTCCAATCCACTCCAGTTCTTTCCCTGCAGGCTGTCTGATCCAAGCTGTCCAGTAGTCGCTAACAGAATAAGAGACCTGACAGGTGATGGTCAGACGTTGACCTGGCTGCACAGTCACAGAGGCTGGCTGTGTCAATTATTTGTATTTTTTCATGAAATGTAACTTTAAAGTCAGTCATACATCAGTGGTACTCAAATGTCTGTGTGTTGTATCATTTTGAATGAGTTGACCTGAGGACATGAATCATGTGAGACAGTGCAGGGTCTGTCAGCCCAGTGAGGATGAGAAAAGACAGAGTTTTGCTCCAAAATCCCAGAAAATGTTTCTTACTGCAGGATCAGTTGTTCGTCCATCTTTAATCACAGTCTCACAAGCACCAGAATACACAGCAGCTCCTTCAGGCTTCTTGCTGTTCATCTTGAGATCTACTTCCTGTCTGCTGAGATGAACTGACACTGACAGATGGAGCTGCAGTCACTGCTGATGGTAAACACCTTATAGTCCAACTTTACTGTTCAAAATGTGCTGAATCAAATTGACACATGACTTTTGTTTAGAAAAGTTTCAACTATCACAACATGCAGTGGACATGAGCAGCAGGAGTGTTCAGCTTTATACTGATAGCAGTATTTGATAGCAGTATAGCAGCAACAGTTCTCGGTTCTCCTCCCTAATCTGCTGAGGATGCTATAAATGCACCTGGTGAGGATGATGAGGAGTTGTAACATTTTAACTGCCGCCTACACGTTCTCGACTCTGCAGCCTCTTATAATATCCCAGTCAGTCAAGCAGTGGCAATGAGTGACACGCCTCAGACGGAACGAAAAGGAACTAGTTACAAGGCCAAACTCATCACACAAGATCTCAAAGGCTTCCAGCTCCTTCTGCTGTGTGCTGCCATGATGCTGTAGATACCAAGAAGAACACTGATATGAAACTATCCATCTCTATATCCGCCATGAACTTACAGCTCTGCAGCGTACAGCAGAACAAACAACATAACACACAAATATACTTGTGTGTTATAAATATCTCTGTTAATTAATCCGGCTTCATCACAGTGTTTCACAGTTGTGAAAAATGCTTACGATGACACTTTTCTGAAGATTGTTTGTGTTGCCTTTGTGTGTGAGGATGTGTCTGCTGTATGCATGTGTGCCTTCACGCCTGGGTAGATGGTCGACAGATCACCCGAATATATGTGCTCAGATTTTGGATTCTTCCTATATTGGGTATAGCAATCCTTAGTTCTGCTGTTCCCCACGGGCCATCTGCCTGAACAATGTCCTGGCAGACATCATGTCTAAAATTGTGATGATAGTGTTCAAACTCCAGCGTGATCCACTGGACAAAAAGAAATGCTTACCAACTAGGTTTAGGCTCGAGAGTTATGAAGAAAGTTCTCCTGAGGGATCCGAAAAATTTGGGCTATCAAAACCTCCCGCATAGATGATTCCTTTTACAAATGATTACAAACAGCTCACTGTGGAGGAAACTTATGACTGGCTGTGTTGATGACTTTAAGGATGCTGGACATTGTACTAGTCCAGCCAGTCCTAAAAAAGTCAGCTGGATGAGTTTAGTACACAGTCCACAATTCTACACTCCTAAAGGTGACAAATAAGGTCCATGGCGATTGGTATCGCAATTTTTCTCCAATGCTACTGGTAACCTTATCTTGAAGATTCTCAAAATGCAGGATCTATATAAGCTATCGCGGTGTAACAGAAACTATGGTATTTGCAGATGAAGGATCCAAGCAGGTCTTCGGTTGAAGAAACTGCTGCTGTTTAATTGGTTAAAGAGACAGCGACAATACTTTGAAACCAAAGATCATCCAATCTAGAAGAGCCGGGTTGACTGTAATCTCAGACCCTGACTATTGAAAAATCCGATTGGGGGCACTGGCATAATCAGACAATTTAGCCCCTCTTCTCAATTTTGGGAGTCCCTCCAATGACCTTTTCTAACATCGAACATTTGCCTAAAGGGCACTTCGTTGACGAAATACGGCATGTGATTCGGAATTATTGTGCTGTTAAAGGACGCAAAAGGATCTGATGGGAACAGCTGTCAGTGGCCTGGATGACAGGACTTTAATTGATCATGGGACATTCTTGCCTGAGGTCAAACTTCAAAACAGATTTTTTATGAAAAATCTGAAAAGACAATCTGGGCCTATAACAAGTAATTGCTGAGAAAATGTTTACCCTGTGGCAAAGGCTGCAGACTGGTTGAAAATCTCAAATCCAACTTGCATCTTCGTTACCTAAAGATAGGAAACCTTCAGCTGATAACAGTTGTGTCAGCATTAATAAATCCTTGGGCATGTCATCCTTTTAATACGATCAAAGCCTGGAAGGGAAATTTGAGGGTCTCACAGTGATGGGCCCATTCACAACAGCATGTATTGGCCAAAATCCACTTTGGATGATCAGGAAACGCAAAGAAAAAGTTAATGAAGGATACTTTTCATATTGTGGTCTCCTTATGGGATGATCGGCCCGCTTGCAACGGTGATGTCACATGTCTTCGGCAGTCATGGCGTATATCGTCTCTCAGGGGCAATCAATAAGAGTGGGATGACTGACAAAGGGTTTCAGCATTTACAACTGACTGTTCCGAGCGGTCTTGTGATATCACCAGGGAGGAGCTGTCCACTGAGCCCTGGATAAAACAGCTTGGAAAGGCGCATTCAGTTTAGTTGAAACCTCCCTCTCATATTTGGAGTGTGAGATCAAGACTGGTAGGGCGATCTGCCAGACGCGGTGAGATCCTGATAAAACCTACTAGCCGTTGCAGATGAGTATTACATTTAAATGGACCATAAATCAGAGCTCAGTGGAGTCAAATCACGTGAATTTTTCACTTCCAGTGAGATCAAGAGAGATTCTAGAGCCGGTGGATCACTAGTACAATTTCATCTTAATAAAGCTCACTATCCAACAGGGAACAGTGTCTGTATTCAATTTCTAAGATCACCCGTGTACAGAGCATGCTTATGCTTTGGCATTGGTCATTGTAAAACTGGTTTCGTTTCATGCATGCATTTCGATTGCTTACAATGTGCTTTTGCGAGAAATAACTTTGATCAAAAACGGGGTAGCTGAAGTCGAATAACAGATGCCCGAAACTAATGAAGCCTTTTCGCTCTAGCAAAAGGAGCAGGAGCGGATCGGCAAAATTATCATGAGCCTACATCATCTTGGCTATGGGCACGCCGTACACCCTTATAACTTAACACCCGAACGGTTCTTGGGTACCTCCATCTTTTTGGTTAGGAATACCCAGCCGTCACGTATCCTCATAGATTAGCTAAGCGGTGAAAAAAACCGCGTTTTAGGTCTAGGAGGGTAGGTTTTCAGAAAAGTTGGCAGATGCATTTCATTAATACTGGACTAATGAGGACTACAGATACTGTGTATCATCATCAACTGT
This sequence comes from Siniperca scherzeri, assembly GCA_027580175.1. Classification (NCBI taxonomy): domain Eukaryota; kingdom Metazoa; phylum Chordata; class Actinopteri; order Centrarchiformes; family Sinipercidae; genus Siniperca; species Siniperca scherzeri. The sequence continues at coordinate 40,956 of JAPFEX010000032.1, read as the reverse complement.
GCCTCTTGGCACCTCACACTTATTTTATCTTATACTTATACCCACCTGGTAAATTTATTTGACCTGTTTTTATAGTGTTTATAGTGTATTGTATTATATTTTTTCTAGTACTTTCCTGTGTGCACTGACGTACAGCTGCTGTAACAAAGAGTTTCTGGGATAATAAAGTATTTTGATTCTGATTCTGAAATTTGTTATTGTAAACATCACTAAACAAATACTGCCATCTACTGAACCTGTCACAACATATCAAGCTCTGCAAGAAATCTTGGTGTCCTGTGATAGCATTATGTTTGATCAACATATCACTGTTTGTCCAATCTGTTTCTATCAGAAATTGCAAAATACAATCTATTTTAAATCTTAGTGATGCAGAAACTGTTGTATGCTTTTATCTCCTCAGTTGATTATTGTAACAGTGTTCACTTGACAATCAAAAACTACACTGCAGACTGACAAAACTCAGCTGTTAGGCTGTTAACCAGGACCATACTGAACATCACACCTGTTTTACTTACATTCTCTGTTGGTTTTAGGATTGATTTTAAGATCTGTTGATTACTTTTAAGGCTCTTCATGGCCTGGTGATTATATTTAAAATCCTTATGAACCTTCACGTAGTTTGATTTCAGGGTCTCCTGTCTGTCTGAGTCCAGGATGAAACTAAGGGGACAGAGCTTTTGCTATCAGAAGGCTCTGGAACAACTTGACCAAGAAATTACTGAGAGAAGTCTGTAAAAACATTTTTATCTGAAAGACTGATTTTACCTGAACTAGTTGTTTATTTTACGTTTATTTATTGCTTTTCATTTTACTGTATGTATTTTTCTTTATATTTAACATTCACTGTAGTATTTTCTCAGAAGCAATTTTGACTTTGTTTTGATAAGTGCTCTATAAAAAAGTTTTATTATTTATTATTATAAAAAGTATAATGTAAACACAGAATATAAAACAATCATAGAAAGAAAATGAATACAAATCAATACTTCATCAGCCTGAACGATGAGCCTGTAGATTTTGTACAGCTGCTCAACCAACTCCAGTCACTGTGAGTCTGCACAATAAACAGCAGAATCTTCAGTCTTCAGACTGTTCATCTCCAGATACAGCTGCTGTCTGCTGTTGTCTCTGGAGATGGTAAACCGGCCTTGGACTGACTGAGAGTAAGCTTTGCTGCTACCAATCCAGGCAACCCACTCCAGTCCCTTTCCAGGAGCCTGTCTGACCCAGTGCATATCATAGCTGCTGAATGTGAATCCAGAGGCTGTACAGGTCAATCTGTGAGATTCTCCAGGCCTTTTAACCACTGGTTCAGATTCTGTCAGAGTCTGACCATCAACACCTGTCAAGAGGATAAAAAACATCACGTGAATTTAGTTGGAACACAATTAAGAACTATGTCAAATCAAGATCAGTGAAGATCTTTACCTGCCCAGCAGAGAGTTAAAAGCAGCAGTCCTGTCCTATAGTCCATCATGTTAAACTGTGTGTCCACTGTTCTCTGTCGCCCTCTCTGCAGTCAGATAAGTAGAGGTGGAAGACATCTGAGTTTTGCATTGACTCCTCCTCTCCGGGATTGTGTGGAGGTCAATCTGAAACCAGGACAAAAACAATAGAGATATTTACCAGTTAACCAGAACTTTTTGGGTTTTGAAACTGGCATTGATGTGCCCCATGCAATCACAGTGAAAAAGCGCAAAATGCTCTAATTCCCAACGCCCATATCATTATTCTGATGTTTTACAGAGGCTTTGTCTGCCACAAGTCAGGGGACCTGTAATTGCTAAGGCAACACCAGTAAATGTTTTACCACCCTTGTGCATTCTTGGTCAGGATCTCTATTTCATCTTAAAACAAAACTCCTCCCCAGTCGGCACATGATATGACAATATTACAAATACACCTGTTTAAGGGTCCACTGGTATCCGTTTGGGCACGATTTGTACATTAAGGGCAGCCTATTAATACATTTCACTCAATCAATTCAGGTTTATTATTCCAGATTAGTTAATTATTATAATAATTGTTCATCTCTAGTATCTAAGAAGGCTGTTGGTAGGATCAAAACATGGATAGTTACTGGACTTAAACATAGTGAGGCACAAAGTACAGAAGACAACAGCAAAAATTACCAAATGGGAATAAAATGTTTTTTTCACCATGCTGCTCTCCAAAGTTCGTGGGTATAGCTTTTCAAAGTCATAAGTCTAAAACTGACTGACATGTATTTTCCATGGTTTTTGCCTGTACCAGTTCAAAATGAAAAAGCACCTCTGTGACAGGGAGAGGTGTAGGGAGGGTACTGAGGGTTTGTTATGACATTTTTGAAAAAAAGCTAAAATCTTGTGGTGCTTTCTGAACAATATCCGTTCCTTGCGAAAATCATCTGAGTGGCTTTAACACATATTGAAGGTGAAATATTTTCTCATATGTTTACAGTAAAATATTTACAACCATTCAGTCTTCACTGTGCATCATAGGGGACCTACAATGTGTTAGCCATTTAAAACTTTTTAAGGAGATTCTATAAAGAATAAATTCACTTCAAATTAGTCCGCAAATGATATTTTCTGCCTCATCTGTATTCTAGGGTAAGACAGCTTTTGTCTTAATGCAGGTAGTCAGTGCTTTCTAACTGCCAAACTCCTGAAAAAAAAAAACAGTGTTCAAATCAAAACCCAGATCGAAAAAGGACTACCTTGAGCCTTATCCCAGCTGTTTTTTGGCTCATTTACAATAAATGTGACCCTAAAACTGGGCAATAGAATACAATGGCTGATTTTGGTGTGTTCCGTAAAGTCTGTCAGGAAAGATTGGCAAAGTCTGGTTCCGGAAACAATAGATTACATGGATAACGCTCTAACACTACAGGTTGCTAAGCTTAACCCAGGGCGTCTCAACGGTCTTCGGGTGAATTCTGACTCCATTCAAATGACTCTGGGTATGTGGTTGTGTAATCCGAGAACGGAATTAAGTTGATAGTTCGCACCTTGACATTGGGGCACAGCAGCGTGATAAGGCGAGCAACTCAGGACTCTAGTACTAAATATTCAATATTTTCTTTTAGTCTTTGAACTCCCAAATAAATGGGCCAGTCGAGCAGTCCTTGAAAATTAACCCGACTCGAGTCACTAATTAGGCATATAAACATCTGGCGTATTTCACAGAAATGCTTGAAGGCTGCCGCTCTATCTCTTAGAATGGACCAATCTACTCATGTCCGTCCCCGTCTTTTTTTTTAATAACCGTGCTATTTTGGACTACCACATGGTCACTAAACGCGTAGATATGTTTTTATTTTTATTTTAAATACCGGTCCAGGTAGCACGTCGACCGTTGAGCATGTTACTTCGCCTGATACAAAAATAGAAATAACCCCGTCCTCCAGCCTTGAAAACAGTCGCAGCACTCTCGCTTGTCTCACCGCCAAAAAAGGCTACCACGACTGATTGTAACTCAGAAGGAACACAGCCCTGAGTGGTCTTGGGCTGTGTACGCCAGCTCGGATCGGTTAACTGCACCACATAACATGTAGTCCTAATCTCTTGAAGCCTATCGCCCTGAGGGTAATAAACAAATAAGCTTTTCACAAAATGGTCTCAAAGGAAGTAAATTTGGTGCTGTCTGGAATTGCCTAGATCATACAGAATGGCTTCAAACTTTATGTACATGTCAACAGAAAAAATTTTGCAAACCAGAAGTGGTCCACACGGAAATTCCCGATTCCAGCTAGAGCACTCAGGTGGTGGTTCCGTGATGGTAGGGCTTGGGATGTGCATTCCACAAGGCAATAAAAAAAATACAATGGTGTACAGTTGATATTCTCATCTGTTAAATAAAAGCATCAAAGCCGTGAGGGCTATGAGTTCCTGCATATGTGGAGCTGGCATTAAGGGCTCATTACGCGGTTTACAGTGTATACTGAAAGCCCATCTCATAAGTGGGTCAAGGACTATCCCATCGCAGAAAAGCCGTGTAGGGTGCCGAGACTTAGCACGACAGGTGTGCAATGTATTTAAGGTATTGGCACTTACTAGTGTTTCTGAGGGTAGTGTCTGTTCATTCAGACGGTAAACATATTGGATCACATTTTTGACTGCTCAGCCTTATCGTAGGCCCGAAGATTCGTCGTATACTTCACTCCCTGCTATATATTTGGTCGATTCTTTGACAAATCAGAGGGATGTGGAGAGGTACTTGTATGCACGACCCCCCATTTATTCTAATTATCATTCTTGCGCGTTGATTGAAGGGGGCGTAGCGAGAGTGCTTGATCAGGAGCCAGTTCACTCGCTGTAGCACTCAGCCTCAAGAGTTTCGAACCCTAGCCTGCATTTCTACCCCAAAGCTCCGTAACGCATCAAATCGTGTGAGCATGTGATACATTAAATTGTCGGACGTCTGAATCTTGAATGGGGTGAAACCTGAGATATTTCATTGGCACTGACTGTTTAAAACTTTGGGTATGAAACATAATTTTAACATCTTCTCATAGTGCCCAATCTGTTCATCTGGAATGGCACACTATTTGAGTACAATCTACCGATGTTAACGAGCGCTGAATCATTGGCTGTCAGCTGTATCACTGGAGTGGGATAGCAAGAGCAAAACACAGGATAAACGTCAACCACTGACTCTCTGAACTGACGCATCTGAGGTGTTTTAGGGTAATTCTAGGATTGACACTTAGTCAATGAGGGACAGTCCTATTTGGTAAACCCAGGCCCTGGTTACAAGTACCGTGGTTTTAGAACGCTTTTCTTTACAAAACTCAGAGCTGTCAGTCAGTTGTAATGCCTTTCTGAGCATTCTTCCCTGGATCATCCAGTTATTTCCAAAGTTGGAATAAAGCGCCTCATCTAGGGGAGTTAGACGGAGCTGGTTACCCAGAGCTTTGTAAACCGGGCAGTCTGGAAAACGTCCGATGGTGCAACCTCGTCCCGCCAGCAATGCATACTGTAAAACTTAACAGGCTTTTCAAACTAGTAAACGAGCACAGTGGCAAACAGGCCGAGCCCCCTTTCGCAATCGATTTGATCACCGTCCACATGTTGAACATCGTGGCTGGTCCCCGTCAACAATGTTTTTCAATTAGTTGAGCCTTTAAGGTTTACAGTCGTGAGCCTTCGGGGCTTGACCCCAGATCGTTTAAAGCCGGCCAGTACGTTTTCCCGACGTTCTTTCTAATCCACTGAAAAAGGTTCTTACTATGTTTTAGTACTTCCACATCAAGGTGATCAGAAATGCAGGCAATATTAGTCTGACAAACAGAACCCGCTTTTTTTTTTTTTTGGCTTCAACTCATTACGTGTTGAACTTAAAAACCTAGCCCCTTTCAGTCTGAACACGCTCAAAATTCCGATCAAGACCTGTACTCGATTATCCCCATGTGACCATCGATAGCTGATTGGTCAACGATGAAACTTTTAAGCAGGCCGTACAGAGATGTGTTTTCTTTGTTCTTCAGAGCATTTTAGTAAAAGTCTCCTCCTACTGATGAAAATCCAGTCCATTGGTTTTCCTTCAGCTGTCTGATCCAACCTGTTGTGTATAGCTGTTATCAGTCAGAGAATAACCAGAGACCTGACAGGTGATGGTCAAAGACTGTCCAGGCTGCACAACCATTGAGTCTGCTGGATGATCAATACTGTCACACCTGTGAAACAGAAATCAACATTATCTTATCATTCATCTGACTATTCAGTGTTTCTAATGTTTATTAGTGTGAATCCACTGAAAGCTCTCACAGGATCCAGCTGCCAGCAGCAGTATCAGAGCCACAGAGAACATGTTGATGTTGAAGCTGAAGTGATGTGATTTCTGTCCTCTCACTGACACACACACACACACACTTCACTTCCTTATAGTGACCTTCATTTGCATATTATTGAAAAATTTTATTAAAATCAGCTGAAGGTGTAAACAGTGTCGAGTGACCAGACTAGAGGAATCGTTTTTAAAGAACATATTTTTATGAAAGAGCATATGGACTTAAATGTCACCATCTAGATGGTAATTTAGCAACTGGTAGCACTGCTGTGATTTGATTTACAGTAAGATTATATTTAAAACTCATGAAGTTGGTTTAATGAAGAGAAAGAATACTGTATGATACAGAGCTTTTAAAGCAAAGTTTTCACTGTAGTTGAATTATGTTGTAATACAGTGGGTCACAGGCATTGTGAGTCATGATAAACTGTCCCAACACACTGACAAATACATTTTATTGATGAAGTGTTTCATTGAAACAACAATCATGAATGTGTTTTCAAAGCTGACATGCTTCAGTGCTTCTCATACAGAGATCAGTGTTGGAAGCAAGATTGTTGTTATTTAGTATCACTTATTCATTCAGCTTTCATCACAATGTCTCACAGCACAGAATAAACAGCAGCTCCTTCAGTCTTCCAGCTCTTTGTCTTGAAATCTAGTAGAGATGGTGAGAGGTGAAAACCAAATGAACACATGGAGCTGCAGTCACTGCTGATCCAGCTCTAAATGTTCTGTTAGTGTTGGTGCAGCGAGTTCACAAAGGGTGTGAGTATAAAACCTGGTTCAGTCCAGGGTTGAGTGTCAGGTTAAGATCAATGAGAAAAGCAGATCTGAGAGTCTCCTTATAGTGACAGAGAGAGAGAAACTTGACACTGACTGCCATCTAGTGTTTTTATATAAGAAACTGCAACATTAGTTTTCACTCCCATATTGTGACCTACTTTAGATGCCAAATAATATTACATGAATGTCTGAAATGTGTACATGTAGTATTTCTTTATTCATACCTGGACAATGATTTCAGCAGATTGTTTTGCTGTCATTGGCTGTTTTGTGAGGAAGTGATCATTACAGTAAGACATATTTTAATGTGTTTAGGTTATTGTTTGTTAATGATAATCTTTGTCAGGGCCAGTTTTTATGATTTTGAACCATAATAAATACAATTAAAAGTATTTCACAGGTTCTATCAGCCTGTAAGAAGGAGTCCTGTAGGATTTTGTACAGCTGCTCAACCAACTCCAGTCACTGTGAGTCTCGAGCACAATAATAAACAGCAGAATCTTCAGTCTTCAGACTGTTCATCTGCAGATACAGCTGCTGTCTGCTGTTGTCTCTGGAGATGGTAAACCGGCCTTGACTGACTGAGAGTAGTAGATTGCTACTCACTATTAAGTGAACCCACTCCAGTCCTTTTCCAGGAGCCTGTCTGATCCAGGCCATCCAGTAGCTGAATGTGAATCCAGAGGCTGTACAGGTCAATCTGTGAGATTCTCCAGGCCTTTTAACCACTGGTTCAGATTCTGTCAGAGTCTGACCATCAACACCTGTCAAGAGGATAAAACATCAAGTGAAATAAGCTGTTGACATAAATGTAAAATAAAGTTCAGTGAAGATCTTCACCTGCCCAGCAGAGTTAAAAGCAGCAGTCCTGTCCTATAGTCCATCATGTTAAACTGTGTGTCCACTGTTCTCTGTCGTCCTCTCTGCAGTCAGATAAGTAGAGGTGGAAGACATCTGAGTTTTGCATTGACTCCTCCTCTTAATCAAAGGTGAGGTTGAACAGTCTACATTCATTCGTTTTGTAGCCTGACTTGCTTATCTTAGTGTGACAGGGTTTGTCCTCGCTATATCTGTTAGGTCTGACCTGGAGAGTGAATGCTCAAAAACCATTTTGTCAGAGTTTAGCTTTCTGACCCTTAACCATGGGGGATGTGCGGTCCCTCATCCAAACCATTATGCACCGGTTGCACCATTACATTACATGTATCTCTCAGGCCCTGGGGTGCATAGCTCATTGAGATTACAAAACACATTTTCTGTTGGCCATAAATGAAGACAAACACATTGCTTTGCTAATTTCATTTGTTTGCTGCAGAACAATCCAGGGAGTGTCTTTCACCTGTGAACATGGATATTAACCATTGTGGATCCCATATGTTTGCCCCAGGTTCAACACAACACATTTTGAGTCAAAACTCAATCTTTTCTTTATATAAAAATTCAAAGGAGGGACTGTAAAGATAATTATTCTGGGATCTAGCAGATCTCAGAACCCAGCTCAATGGGACTACAGCCCATACATTGGGCAAGAAGACCATGAAGAACCCATGGAGGTCTTAGTTTTTAAAATTATTCAATTGGACGATAACATACAGTTCAAAGATAAAGATTAACATGCCTACACGTGCATAATAGGTCTTAACAATCAACTTAGGCTTAACTAAAGCAACACATTTAGTTGAAATCACGACGATGAATAATTGATCAGCATAGATGAGCTAAAGGGTAAAAGCATTAGCCGCTGCTCATCAGTGGCTGACAGGCCCCTCGAGAACAGCACCATAGTCTTGTCACTACTGCAAGGTAATTTCCAGTTATGAAATGGCACTAAACGGGCAACAGTGAAACTGCTTTCCAATAGACATCAAACCTTCATGGTCACCTGGAGTGCTGTACTATTTCGCAGGATTTTGCCAGTCCCAAGAAAATCGGTGGCAGTGACCACACCCAGGAGTAGGTTCTCCAGTTGAATAAAGATAAAACTAAACCTTTGATAGTGGACTGATCCATTGTGCTCGAGCCTTTTCCACATCTTCAGCCATGGATCAGCTCCTGTTTTCTAGTTATAGCTAGGCCATCAAGTTTACCATTCAGTGTACAGACATTTAGGCGACACATAGGAACGGAGGCTTCAAATTGTGTCAAAGAATTTGATTCAAATAGGCAGTCACCTATCTTAAGACAGCTTGAAACTTGTCAGCACTAAACTTCTGCTTAGGAGATTAAACTCAACTCTGTTGGAAGGCTTACACCTGTAGATCACAGTTTATGAAATTCGCAGCGAACTGTTTTGCTATTTATTTTATGACGTGATGCGCCGGTACCGCAATACAGGGTAACCACTCAGTACTTGAGATAATTTAGTTTTGACTGTACTTATCTATTTTTTGCAGGAGGTTTTTTCCAGCAAGCTTACCTGGTGACCTAATAAAGAGGTGCCGGTAATTTAGCTCCTCCTTTAACGAAAACTGGTTAAATAGCTGCTTGGTGACCCCAATCGAGGGTCTTCTGTAAGTGTATTTCATGGATGCAGGATTGAACCTGCTTTAGTATAAAACTAGGCAGCGGGTTCGCTTACTATTAATTTTATTAGGTATGATCCTCATAGATAGCTCGCCTTTAATACCGGCTTAAGTGTCATTCGTGATGCAAAGTATGCCAGGGCAGGTAGACAATTAGGCTAAGCTAAGAAAAGTCTAAGTCCCAGGCCTTTTACTTTCGTATGGTAGTTCCCGAGAATTATTTGGCTTACCTTGAAATAATGATGGTTTAAATGATCTTCAGACCTTTGAGTCAGAACCTGAACTCCAACCAAAGGGCCTGAAAGTCGCATTTTGTAACAGTGATGTGTGTGTGTGTGTACACGTGAACGTACTGGAAGATCTGCCACAAGTCCCGTCAGTAAAAACAAAAATGTCCACCCTGCCTTTAGTCTCTGTCCTTTGAACTGCAACATACAGACTCCGTCGTAAAAAGACAATTTAAACTCAGTATATAGGCTTGGCAAAAAAACTAACTCAAGACCCTCTGTCTAACAACTAAATCACAGGTAGCATTAGGTATCACCAGAGCTGTACAGGTAATAATAGCAGCATGAGGTATCGATACCCCAATTTTACCCGGAAAAGATGTTAATTTATACTGGGAAACCTCATTCCGGGAGGAAGATATCTGTGAGAAAATTACAACGACAGTTTTGATGACTCCATGCGTCCTGAAGTAAGACCAGTACCAAAATATATTGCAGTCATGCATTTCTGAAAAGTGGCCATGCGCTATGCGACCCATCACCTTTGCACTTAATAGATCGGCCGCAATCAGGAAAAACTGCACTGCATTCTGTTATCGAATAATTCGAGCGGCTCATAAAACTTTTCTAAGCTATCAATGTGACAATCTTCAGTGACAAAATTATTCTGTTTATATATTTTTTCGAAAAAGCTGGAGCCGGGATACAAACTAACATAATTACCTTAGTGGATTAAATCGGGTTTATAAATGTACAGCTAATAAGATGAGCGGGAGGCCCGGTACTGCAAAATTGTCTATATCTGAGGGCCCTTCTCATCCCAGTGAGCTGGATTGATTTAAACTTGAGGCGAGTTTTCCGGTGACACCTTGTCAAAAAGATGCATTACATACAGAAGGCCCATGTTAGAATATGGGAGCCGAAAGAGTTTGGTATTTTAGGTGCTATGCGATTAAATGCCGTCGCTCTGCAACTAGTTCAATGGAAGCTCGATTAAATTTATGTTTGCCGGTGCCCTCACTTGCCGTGAACTGACTTTCGGGAGCCTTCCGGATAGGAATTAACTCACCCACTCGTCAGCCAGTGCAGTGTATGTCGTGATACCACACGGTAACCGCTACTCCAACCGCCCGTCACACGGAGTGTATACACTCAGCACGCTCTGCAGATTCTGCGTCCCAAATGAGTTCCAAAATGAGCTTCAGGGAAAGCTGCTAACTAACAGATGCTGTATAGCCTTTATGGATTTAAATCGAAACTCGGATATCAGAGTATGTCAAGTTTCTAGCCGTAAAGGTTTCTAAAGGCAATGGTTGTAAAACTAATAAGTCCGGTAAGCTCACGAAAGCGTATGCTATTTTTCAGAGTAAAAACAGTTGCTAAGACTACTGTCTGGAAGGAGGAAGCATCCGTGATTTAAAAAGGAAATTGTGTCAAGCATTACTGACCGAAAACTTATGAAATGTTTCTAGGTGTCCATGATGGCTCCAGGACGGGTTATGCCCTGGCTTACTTTGACATCCGAGATTATCCAGAATGAGGTACTGCGCCCATTTTATAGCTTTTGCCCTACCTGGCGTCTTGATAAGGTGCACGAACCAAGAAACTGGCTTAGGCCTCAATGTCGAGTTTAGAGACTTTACAAACACCGACAGCAGTTACGGCGAGCTGTTTTGTCGAACTATTAGATACGTCGCGTTGACTTCGGAATGTGCTGCAGTCAGTACTAGCGAGCTTGGTTTCAGGGTATCTGCTGTTGTTCTATGGCATTTTTGAGAAGGTTTGCAATGGAAGCAATGTTGTTCTGTGAAAAAGCATATTCCCTCTCCAGTCATGAAGAAAACAGAATCATGGCATCAGACTTATGGGGCTGGTGGTATAATCTATAGTCCAAATCTCCAGACCGTATCCCCATGTTCTGGCAAAAGGACCTGTAGAGAGCTGGTGATACGCAATGTGTTAGTGAAATCCCACTGCAGGAAGTATGGGCCTGGGGAGTGATGCGCACAGAGCAATAGTCGCTAACCAAATGGCGCAATGACTGAAGGAGATTCTCCGCGGGCTATGCAATAATAAGCGGCCGACCATTGCAATAAATAGGACACGTCTGTCAACGCTCCAGCAACATGTCACGAGTTCTGCTGCATAAGAGACCACTGCTGTTAGATGAAGTTGTAAACATGACCCAGTGCCGTCACTCCTGTCAAAATGCCTAAACTGAGGAGAGCACAAGTGGGAGTGTCGAAAGATTTTTGCTGGCAGGTAAAAAGAATGACTGAGATTATCCGTTTCGTATCTGTTAAGAACTGTGATTCTAGGCTGCGTAGATACTTAGATGGTGCGTAGACTTATGCTAGGCAATACACAGTCTTGCAGAACTGCTGCGATCCAATTAGAAATTCCATATGAGTCACGAAGACACAACTGCTATTGCTGCCGAACAGAGTGTCACCTTGATGAATGAACAACAGTGAAGATTCGTTGCGAAGGCTGTCAATGAACATACAATAGGGGCTCTCCCTGAGGAGATCTGTTTCTTGAATGACCACTCAGTTTTGAAAGTTTGAGGTCCCTACACCAGAAATAAACCACAGTTCAACCCGAGACGGCTTCAGTCTATTAGAAACACCTGTTATGGGTGCAGTTCAGTATTTAACTATCTGCTGATGGAGGCACCATATTGCTTTCCTGGATCCACTGAAATTGACTGGACCAATACCAATATGTTAAGACCGTTAAAACATCCTGTTTGTATTGACAATCCTAATTACAGTCATCACCATATGTAAAAATTCTAAAAGCATCACTATAGAGCACTCAAGGCCCCTGCCACCCGGCGTTTTGTTCTTCACAGAGGAGGTCTGGTCTGACCCTCACTCACTTTGAGGCATTGAATGCAGGGGCTCATGACCAGTGATGCTACATAGCCGGCGTTAGCTGAAATGGGGACAAAAGTAGCAATCATAAATTTCGTGGCGCTTACATCCCGTCGGCGGGATCAGTAAGATCTGTAACACTTATCAGGTAAATATGTCTGAGTTTTGCGTGGCACGTTTTTGGCCACCCAAATCATCTCTCCTACACAGTGGGAGTCTGTCGGTGCAAGAGGCAGTGGCGATAAGCGTGTCCACCGTTTGTAGAATCAAATATTTCAAAATGTGGATGCAACTGTTTGTAAGTGAAATACTCCAGTTGATTTCATGCCCGTTCAATTTCGAATGTTGCCTACGCTAAGACACGCAACCATGGGAGTTTACCCAAGTTAATGCCAATCCAAATGTCAGGAGCGCCGGGTACTGTCGATGGTAGTGGACAATGTTTAAGCTCCTCAAAAATTTGTTCTTATAATTTGGTCTTAGTTTCATCTGAAGAAGTCCATGGGAGTACTCAATTATTCAAGGCATTGTAGTTGGACAAAAGTAACTTAGGCGTGGGAATTTAGATTGCTAATGTTCCTACCCTGTGTGGAAAATCTCAGGGTATTTCAAATCCGCAGCCTGGGGTATTATCATACAGGCCTTAGTTCTTTGATACGGTAAGGTTTCAAGTTCATCCACTGCATGGTAAATGGTTTATAATTGCTACTATTTTGATGTTTAACTGAGTCATGGGGACGGGAGTATCCAGTACGGAAGGTGTTAGCAGTCTGAATCTTATTAGATAGAACTCAATCGCTGAATTCCATTAACGTCCGTTGGGCGGATTTCCAGCAACGGAGTGATAGGCTGAAATGTCCACGTGGTTTATAGAGGGATGATTGACCTTCCATTTACATAGAGCAATGATGTCAAAAATACACCTGTCAGTTGAATTGGAAGAAAATGGAAACTGCGTTTCTTTAAATACAACCTGATAGTTTTTTCCAACCAAATATTGGCTGTCTATCTGTGGCTTCAAGATCTGTTAAGGACATACATCATCAGAGATAAGTTTTAGTCAGTGACAGAGGAGTCCGAAATCCAGGACCTGCACGGCATATTTATACCTAACAGCAGGAGTTGCATATAAAAGCTGGCGATAAAAGGCGAGCGCCTCCTCCTAAGATTTGGCCCGCGTGCTCCCGAAAGGACTGATTAACCCCAGATTGATGCCTCTCAATGAGAAATGAAGCTGAGGAGACTTTTTTTCAGTATCACTTGAGTTTCTTCGCTTTTAGGCTGTATGCTAGGAGCCCCTAACGACATGTGCAAGTTGTTCTCATAAACCGAGGCAATCCTTGTTAGTACTATTTCAATCGTGTGTAGGCGGATCGATGAGTGAGTTACTCCCGAGGTATTTCTTTCTACCCAGTTTTTGGGAAGATTGACGTCACAAACATGAAGTCTACTTACAGCAGAGGAGGCTATGGACAGCTACACGGGTCTTGATTCTTATGTTTGCTGAGGTCCAACACAGTAATGGGGCCTAGATAGTCATGTGAGCAGAGTCAATTAAACCTTTAGACTGGCCAAGCAGGGTTTTAGCATGGCCTGCTATGCTATTCCCTTGGTAAGTCTTAGGGCATGCTCCACTGCTAGGATCAGCTAGGGGCGGACAACTCTGGAGCTTATATGATTTTCCTGAGCTAAATTGAGGCCGGGTCAACTTCCCAGCCATCAGGGAGTTTCGGCCCCATTAACGCTCAGGATGGTTCAATGCACGAGGGTAAAACTCAGTTCAATTTTGTTTATGAGTGATACCGCTCTTTCAGGATGCTTTCCTGCCAAGGGAGCTTTTTATTTTAGAGCAGTAAAAAAAGTGGTTCACCAAATGGCGGATGCTGATCAGTTAGCTCACTCATGCAGGTAAAAATTCAGTGAGGTCCGATCCGCGTGCTCTTAACCACATATGATGGACATGGCAGTACCATGCTTTTTGAAAGACTTATGATGATCAGGGGTGAGTCAAAAGCTGTTTTTATTAGAAGAGAACTCAAGTCACTCTCTATTGCAGGATCCTGTCAGTGTGAGCAGCCTATTATGAGTTTTCGGTATAATGAACTTTTTTTCCATGTTCAGATAGTCTTCAAATTGGAGCACTACAGTAATCACAGTGTAGCAAATTTATTCTTAGGATTAAAAGTGGAGGACAGGTCAATTAGCCTCTGACAAGGCTGATAAGCACTCATAATAGTCACGCTTGTAACTTGCCGCAAATCCCCTGTTTAAGCCGCAAAGCAACAATTTAGAAGTAATGCCGACCGCATCAGTGGTATTGATGTCTAGTTTAACCTCGCACGCGCTGGGTCAATTAACTTTTTAGATACTGGTTCAGCACATACCAATCAGGTGCGAGCAATCTTAATCGCTGGTCAGACAGCTTTATCTCAGGGAGTTGACAGTTAGCGATCATTCGCGATGGGCCCTTTACATTTTACCAGCACTGATTGGCTACCAGAGTCCCATTTGACCAGGGAACGGATAAAAACACTACTCACTTGACTGAGTCTGGTCAAGAGATGACTATTTATACGTGCCTGTGTGAGGCCGAAAGAAAAAGACCTTGTAGAGCGCAATGAGATGCTTCTGCCTACGGTACTGAGTAGTACCTGTCAAGACAAAGAAGGTCGTCTTGTAACGCGATATGTTGGGGCAATCTTCAGATATGCTACTACGATAGGGCGGAATAATACTACGCTATGGCATGACTCGAGATGAAGGATCTGTAAATGCTCAAACTGGCCTGGACTGACTGATCGGGGTGAACGGGGGGGACTATCATGTATGAAAACCTTATGGAGAGTTTACGAGGGCCCTCTGACGTGCATTTACTAATGGGTAGAGTGGAATACTGGAGACTAGAAAAGTTTTGTTGTCTAAAGGGTCGTCACTGAACTTTGCATGTTATACTGAGTACAGGTGTCAAAACTCTGTCAGTAAAAAGTTCAGAAAAGCAGATTTCTTACTAGAAAAGTGTGCTAGGATGGTCCATTCGCAGCCACGATAAATCAGCGGCGGATGCTGGAAACTGTTTAAAAAGACAGCTGTGGGTGCTGTACCTAACAGCGTAATCCTCGAGATCGTGAATATTTTCAGGATCGTCTGCATGGGTGGAACATCGCAAAGGGCGGTTGTCCAAGCTATGAAGGGTCAGGTGAACTTGTTAGCTGGGCAAAGATAAATTGGGCACATTTTGACGAAACACTCTGTCAGTGCATCATACAGTCAGTGAGAGTGGGATAAGGCTGTCTTATTCGAATGTTGTTTGCTTATATGCTTATCCTACAGGGTATCCAGAAAAACATAAAGGAACACCTATTCGTCCGAACAGTTCGAGGATGTGAGCCACAGTCCTTTTTATTTAATCTGGACAATTTGTACTCCCCCACAGCTTAGTCCTTATGACATTTTTTGTAAAAAAGGCTGGATTTACCGTGTATTTTCTAGTCAGGCCTAACCACCAATTCTAAATGGGTCGTCGAGAGCAAATTAGACAGCCGGGACATTAAGTGAGTTTGGCTATATTTATGTAGCTAACTTGTTTTCACCTTACCGAAAGAACCTCAAGAGTAATCTCTTGTTTCCAGGTGAGTCATTCTCGATAATATGGATGTTTATTGCTAATTTGGCTTAAGAAAATCTGACCAGACAGTGGTAAGATCGTGACTAAACCTGGGCAAAAGTGACAAGGCAATATGGCAGTGTTCACATTGAAGCATGTCGACGGCGAATATACCTAAAAAAGACAGCATTTAGAACCACTTCATACTCGGTCTAAAAAGACCTCGTTCAGTGCATTCTTCGAGGAGTAGCGTAACATCCCTGATACCCTGAGGCTCTGACTAAATTTGTTACATCATCAAAGTTATTTTGATGCAACATAAGTATCCGAGTAATTCTACGAAGCACTCGAGATGACAATAAAAAGCGTTTTGTGCAAATTTTGGGCGAGTAACTGTTTTGATTGGGAGTGTCAGATAAAGGTTAAGTTTAGAGCTTTAGTCTCGTGGGCTGTATTTTGCCTTTTCAGCTGGAGCAGTTTATAAATTGATTTATTTTAGTCGACCCTGACGTTCAAGCCACTTATATTTGTGGAAGATATCCCTGTTTTATTATTACTTTTGAGTATATTCTGGGCGTATCATTTTTTATTTTGGTATACTTCACTGGAATGATCTGCTGCTTAGGGCCTACGCTGCGGTTTGAAAACCTTATCAACATAGGCAAACAATTGAGCATACATGCCATATATCTTTAACCATAGTTCAGGACGAGTTGCACTCTTAATCAGCACTGGTTGCACTGGCTAAAATGCGCAGGGCATTTATTTTGGCAGAATCTCTTCCTGAACGCCAGCGAGCGCTTTACTGCTTAATAAAATTGGCAGTAGTCGATTCTAGTTCTGTACTTTTTAGTTGTATTACTTTGTTCAACTTTGCCAAATAATCAGCCAAAACAAATGCTGTATTGGATTGCATTGTAGGTGCGTCAAAAAAAGAGTCACCTGGCAAAAATGTTAAGACGCTCATCAGATAGTGGGAGTGATCATTCTGGGCTTAACTACTAGGTACATCGGAGCCAGCTCATGAGGTCCGCCTAAACTACCGCAAAGATTGGGTCGTGTTAGCTTTTCGTTATCAAGATAGCGCGAAGACGACCTTGAAAATAGGCTGTCCTTATTAGGGGCCCCTCATTCCCTAGAGGAGATTCTAAGGCCCCAGCCAATTGATCTTCATGACAGACAAAATTTTTTTACCATTAATAGTGCAACATTCTAGCACTTGCTAGGGGATTGCGCCTAAAGTGGTACTAGGATGACAGCCGTAAATGGAAGCGATATTCATTCTTAATGTTTTGGTGATGACTGCCTTTGGGGCACCCATAGTCCACTCTGCCACAGTTCCACGCTATAAAAACTGTCGATCAACACATTTTGTTTGCAGGCAAGAAGATACCAGAAATTGAAAATAGGCAAGGTGAAGTGAATTACACAAAGAGAAAAAGCAAATTTGGGGGAAGATAGCAAAACTGGTCCAACGAAGTCTAGGGCTTGGAAAAATCTACCCATAACATTTATCCCAGAGCAGATTATGCAACAGTCCTGACTAACGAAAACATCCTGCTATTAGCAGTTCTTAATTCCATTTACGGACCGCCACCTGATTGATAGACTTCACGCCTTGGTTACCCCTGACTTCCCCAGCACCTGGAGGCAAGTTATTTAACTGCGAATCGTATCCCATCGCCCTGAAATGTCAGGGAAGTAAGATGGATCAGATAAGTGTCAACAAAGAGGCGATAAGTTGATTCGAAGTCTGATGATAGCTAATAATTTCCAGTAGACATGAGTACCTGAAGACTGAACCTCCTTTGTGCATACCAACATCCTGCCATCAGGCGAAGTGAGAACGGACTGTACAGTGGATTCGGGTTGAAGACGGGCGATTTCAGACCAATATTCGGACATCTGTTTGTCTAAAAAAACAGGGCTACCTGCATTTACGTCAAACGAAAAGCCTGGGTCTAATGTTTTGGAGAGGAAAGAAATTAGGCTTAGACGGGGTTCTCCCTTGCACGGAGCTGCTTTCCATAGGGTTATGGCACTGACTTACCTTTGTCAGCTAAGTAATGTAAATGATCACTGTATCTGCGAAAATAGACATCGATCACATTATAAGAGGAAAATGCTGGGGCTTGGCGGTGCTCCATCAAGAAACTGGTAGCACTGTATAGCTTCTTGTGAAACCCATCTTAGGTGGATGCATGATTTGGCTGTGAAGTTATGTTTGCCCTTTTAAGGAAAAGCCCTTGAGCCTTCTACGATGTTTTATCTTTACCATTACTTTTTCTTTATCTACTAATTCCAGGTGGGCAAGTAGGCTGGTTGTGTGAGACTGACAGCTTAGAGGTGTGGCTTGCTTTAGGAACGGGTTTTAGGTGGTAAGACAGGCTTTGTGTTCCACAAAATACACATAAAACCTTGCAAGAGCAGCTTAGGCTTCTGGCAGACTTGAAAGGTATCTCCACTCAGAACGACTTCCGTTGGCAAAAGCCATTAGTAAAACTAGGGGTGACCTTTAGCGCCTAAGGTTTAGAAATGAATTGACCTACAATGGCAGGCTTAGGAAGGTCTGCCCAAACAGACTGTATATTCACTGGTGAACCGGACCATTAAATCATCGTTTTCCTTCAACTCTCATGTTTTATCAGTTACCTGGTCCCCATTGCCGTGAGGCATTGAGGATTGATTCCCACGTTTTCAGCAGTATGGTAGCCAATCCCAATCCAGATATTCCAAGCTATTTCACTTACGAGGGATGAGACCATTTGGGATACGTCCTGTCAAATGCAGGCCGTGAGTATCCAGGCCCCTCGGACTTTATTGGGAGATCACCCCGCCTCGTACTTCCCGTGGCTATCAGTTCGGCTGGCAGAGAAAACCCATTGCCATTTTTGTAAAACAGTCAACTCTTTATCCAGCACCTTTGCCGTGTCAATTTGATTGTGTAAGAACCCATAAGCACGTTTTTCATGTGGCTGGTCAGGAATAAAAGCCCATAAAATGTAAGCTACAAAATGTAAAGGGTAGAGGATAGAGGATAATCGGCCATGCTGACAGACATGGCCGCAGTGGAGTTTACTCTGCCCGAACCGAAATTACCCATTGTCGAAAAGAGGCGTGTTACAGGTAGGAACAGTATTGCCTTTTATCCACCTGGACAGGACACAAAGGCTACTAGAGGCGATTTTGTTACTGCTCCACGCATATTATTTCAGAAATCAGACTGCCTACTTAAAACAGAGACAAAACGTCAACTGAGTTTAAGACGCAAAATCCCTGGGAGCCAACCCATGAATCAAAAAACGCTGGGTTTACAGGTTTAAAATATAGTTGAAGTTATAACAAATCAAGGGAACTGATACTTTCGCAGGCACGAAGCAGGCTTACAGTCATGAGGTTCCAGAAGTGGCTGGACAGAGTTAAGATACTTTACGAAACAGGAGCCCAACCACTCACATTTGCGGAGCTGGGCCGTTAAAGGTGCAAAAATGTCAACAGGCATCATAAAGAGAATAAACACCTATTTAATAAAAGTTTACTTCTCCTGTAAACAGTGTCGGGGGCGGATGAAGTAGAACTAAATACTGAAGAACAAAACTTGTGCACGTAAGAACATTGTTTTACGAAGATTTATGTCACACGATTACTAAAGGTTTCAAGTTGCACCTGCTTGTCTACGAGTAATCTTCAGTCGGCCGTTCGTCTGTCTCGATTGTCAGTTCAGTGGATCTCGAAATGAATTCAGATTCTAAGACGGGTAGATCAATCCAGTTGAAAATGTTTCCTATAAGCCGCTATTTCAAGGGGCTTTAAAATGCTAGGGAGAGACTAGCAATTGGAGGTAGTTCACCGAGGCATTGCTATGTTCCTAGATCTCTTAAAACAGAAAAATTTCCACCGTTAAAGTCATGCCATGAAACTGGTAGAATTAATGCAACTGATGGAAGACGGCTCCCTAAGATGAGGTCGTAGTGTAATTCTAAGACATCAGGGTGCTCGGAAGAAGCCCTGTCCAAGGATGCAACCATTACCCGATAATTTGAATATATCACTGTTCAAGGAGCCCAAGCTTTTAAGTCGGCTCATTGTGATTCCTTGCCTATAAAACCCCGAAGAGACCCTAGTGCCCCTCAGTCGGTACTCCATGAGTGATCAGAGGCTGAAAAAACGTAATTTTATTACTAAGTGGGAAAAGGCATAGTGGTGGCAAACACATAAATAGCTCCTGACACAATCCGATTTATCAACCACTTGAAGACTCTTCCCACCTCAAGAGAGGAGGGTGAAGTTCAATGAGTGTATACATAAATTCTTTATAAGAGCTATTTTCATTGTTAGGCCCAGGTGGTCAAGGGGAACACTGAGTTGCATTCCACCCTTTCGTATGTCAGTGATTCGCTTCAGAACTCCAACAACATCTGGCTGATCTCAGTGATTGAATCCAAATTAAAGTGTAATCAATCCCCTTTACAGAATGACTGGCTTTTCTCACCATGAAACACGTGTAAGTGTCCAGTTACCATCTAAAAATAAAGGCGTTTCCACCCAGCATGTGCTAAGAATCGAATCATGTATCGGATTCCAGCTGCTCTAGAATTACAGAAAAATGCTTATAAAGGTTGATATGGATTCATTCATTTGTTAAGTCATTTAACCGACTTGTGATAAACACTGTAGCGCCTGACTAGGCAGCTTTCAGAACTACAATTTTTAAGGAAGATGTTAGTTTTTCAGGGCGTCACAAATCTGTTTTCAACAAAGTTACAGCTTTTGAAAAGGATAATGCTGTCATTAATTCACATGAATATTTCTTCTGGAGAGTCTGACAGTGTGAGAGGATCTGAAGATCACTTTCAGCCCAGTGAGGCTGAAAAAAATTCCGAAAAACTGTATATTGAATAAAAGCATCCTAGATTATTATTTAGTATATTATAAATGCCATCTGGCCATGCATTTCATAAAAAAAATCCTCCAATAGCTTCTCGTTACTTTAACATAAGTTCATTAGCAAAAACTCCCAGTCGGACCTTCCTATTTGTTGCTCGATTAGCTGAATCGAAAACTAGGATCAAGCCCAAAAACAGTTCAGGTGTTGAAAAGCTGAACATTAAGCTTTAGAGTATGAAGAGTCTGTGAAAAAGGGGGCAATCCCGTCAGGCTCAGGTGGGAGCGAAGTTGAACAATGAGCCAATAATTTTGAAACAGGAGACATGTTTTACCAGGAGCTGTAAGCCCTCGATTTACTCAGTGTTGACACGGGAAACTATTACCAACTACTAGCAAGATCACCTGCAGAGTAAGAAGAAAGTGCTTAGAACTTCCAGAACTATGCAGCGAAATCCTAAACAATTCGGAATGTACTTCAGAGGTAACCCATAAACCGCGCACCCAGCTTAAAAAGGTGTCTAGTTTCATGGGTCCGTGGCAGTCATTGTACTGGGATAGGCATTACCCGTTTTTAGAATAGTCCCACAGCTAAAGGGTGCCGTAATGAAAGCAAAACTGGTGACTGATCCGAAATAGAGTCTCTTCTACGGTAGGTGATATCTCGTGAAACTGTATGGTGTATTAAATGCTACCCATACGAATTCCAAGTTCATGGGACCAGCCTCGGGGAATCTTTTAGCCGGTACCAGGGCTCTAACTGTTGTGAGGACACACATTGCGGAACAACATTTGCAGGGGCATATAAAGTACCATACGTTAATTTTGAAAGCCCCTACTGTCGGCGTGGAGCGAAGCTTTACAGTGCTGTGGAAAAAGCCAGTCCTTTGACAGGTCCGACCCGTGGCTTAGTGCCCTGTCTGCTACTCAATCGAAACAGTCTCTGTTGTATCTGCATATGGCTATCAGTCAACTTGGCACTAAACTGGGAGGCCGCGGAAACTGGAAAAAAGCTACTGACCCCTAAAAGACGGGTTTAGACATCGCCTGGTCTCATTCACAGGGATTCAACAAAAGTTCCAGAAACCTGTTAGATGCCGATGCCAAGCATGTCCTTTCAGGAAACAAGTGAATTCAGTCGTATCAATCTAATGAACGAAAACTATGTTTTGTTCAGGTGCCCCTGTAATGGGCCACCTTATACAGTGGGAGTCTTTAAAGAACAGAACCCTGATCATGAAGCATGAGGTTCTTATTACTGAAAGAAACCCGGTATCGCGTTTAGGGTGTTAAGGCCCAAAGTCGAAACATCCGCTATGATTGTGGAAATGTGGATGAAGGCTGGGTGCTTTCAATTCATGAAGTGGAATCCAGCGAAAAACTTAAGCGCCATCCTGCATAAAGTCTTGGGGTGAGCAACCAGATCTGTGACAGTGTTTTGTACGTGAAGAAGCAAAGGAAAGTCCTATCCAAGGTCTACAAAGTGTCTCGGTCTTCACTAGATCATAGCCAATATGGTCCCATTTGTATCTTAAAATAGATATTCTGTAATGCCGGAACAGTTCAATTAGCAACTGATGTCCGGGGTTATAGTCAACCCTCATGTCCTGACATTACCGTGTGTGTCCATATCTTTCTTGTCCATGCACCTATTTATGGAGTAGAAAGCGTCCTACTGCCATCCCCACCGTAACAACATAAGTCAAGTAGTTTGGGACTATCCGAGTTGGCTTATGGAGAGGCGTGGGGAGATTCACCCATAAGGAGTAGCATTAAATTGGTGGAAGACCTAGACGTAAGACCTGAAAAAAGCAGTTTTGACTTAAGTAGGGGCTACTTATGGTGCAATGAGACCTACTTATTCTGTTTGAAGTTGGCTGCCATACAGATATGACTTCTGACTAATCAATCTATGGAGAGCAACCCTGAAAAAATAAAAGTCAATATTAACACGGGGAGTAACTCTTTGCGTGGATGTATAGCTGTCCTTGAATTGTTAGATTTATACACTTGCAATAGTCAGAAGTTGGATCAATTTCCAGCTGGGATTTGGCTTTGTATCAGGTCGTTTACTTTCATGGTAAGGATTGCTCACAACTTGGCTACAGACAACTAAAGACTGTCACTGGTTAACTCTGTGAGGATGTGGGGCAGATGAAAACGTCCCTGCAGGAATCGTAATAAATACTGAAATTGTCAGACTCCTAGATATTGGCAAACCTGGTTCGCATAGCGTTTTGGGTCCGACTCTCACATTTTGAGGACCGAAAAATGAATTTCAACCAACTCTTGGGAGGCATTGGGGCTAGAGATTTATATTGAAACAAATGAAAAAGACGCAAATCTCGACTGGGTTCAACCAGCTTCCTGGACTTTCAGAAGTTGAGACTGAGTAAGACCACTAGGATTGTAAAACTATTGCCAAGGATACTGTTTAGTTAAAATGTACAGTACTAGTTCAATCGGGAACTGGCAAATCTTCTATGTTTGGCCCAGACTCATTTTAGTTGCGCAAAAGCCTGCGCCTTAGAATCCTAGCATTAACCGGCTAGAATGTCAAGGGTGCCTGACGTTCGACCTGGGGATAAACCGATTTTGGTGAAGCATACAATCGAATCCAAGTGAGTCGTCAAGGTGGGTTCTGTTACGACCAATGGGTTTCAAGATAGCAAATGGGATTCGAGTAGTTAGTAATGGGGCGAGGGAAAAGTTCTTTAGTGCAAATAATGTATCCCTTATCCGCTGAATCTTTAGTACCTGGGAATTTGTCGCTATCGGTGCTGAATAACCTTAAAGTCATTCAAACTTTCACGATCGTTGAGTCCTATCAATGTTTTATTACAAGGAGGTCATTGCTTGCTTTCTTAGCCAAGAAATAGTAAACATGCATGAGGCTAACGTCTGAAAATCGATCTGAGCGCAGCATGGATGCATACACTGGGAAAACGTGGGGAAAATGCATGGGCTCCTGAGGAAAATGAGGAAGCTTTTGATGACATCACTATGAAGAGTCTTATTTGGCTCTTTCTTGAACTTTTTTGAAAGTGCCAAATTCTTTTAGTATTATGAGCGTACTTCCCTAGAGGGAACTCCTTCAAAAACCAAGGGAACGCGTTCTGAAGCCCCATTTATTACCAACGTTTAGACGGGTATGTTAAAACCTAATGCAGGAATTAATCTAATGAGCCTGGAAGTATGTAGGCACAATTTTAGGTTTAAAGTTACCTTTAAAAATTAAGATGTTTTGCAAACTTCTAAAAACAGAATACAAGACTTGCTTCACGCAAACGAAGGTTTCAAAAGTTAAGACGGAAGATTCCGCCAAATGAACTGTCATTGAAACTTGATCTCAAGGGCACCATTTATCGGACCTGTCCTGGCATGTATTGGGGCGTTAAGCATGCACTTGAACAACATACTCGAGCTTGCCAATCCATATATAACATTGGTAGGTGAAGCATTGTTATAAATTTGTCGAAGCTTTTTTTGGGTATAATGGTCGTTCAAGGAGGCATCATTCGAGACTTTCACTCACAGGGCTTGACGGTGGCAGTCGCATACTAATCTTAATGTGAATATTAAGTAATGAAACAATCATGTTAAGGCAACCGACTAACCGCCTTGTGGTAAAAGGGATATATCCTTGCCTGATTTTGGACGGTAAATGACAGCCCTATTTCTTGCTTAAAGTAACTAAAACTGATGACCGCTGTTTTTGTAAACTAGAAGGCCTTTTTCAATCGGGGAAAATTATCAATCAAGCTATAGCAACCGTACCCGTGATTTGAGTGAGCTGTTGCTTGATCAGACCACATCGGGTCAAACTCACCCAGGGCTCATGATATTGTGTGTTTACACGCGGATCACTGTTTCAGTCAAATTATTAAAAGCTGTCTGTCACTTTTAACCCAGCTTTATGCCCACTCGTGGAATAAGTTGTTCATGGATGGAGCCGCTGTGGGAGTGGTAAAAAATGAATTTATTTACTGAAACTCCCGGCACTCCATTTATCCTCCGAAGATCCAGGCCTATTCACTTCAAATGCTTGACTTGATTCAAAAGGCTGCAGTCCACCCGTTAAAGGTCGGCCTTGGGGACCAGGTGGGCCGTATTTATTTGTACAGCTGCAAGCACAGAAATGAAGTCCGAGTGACATTAGCCTTTTATTTGTTCCAGGATCATGTACTAACCTCTGGATTTGTGGGGCTGATGGTTTCCAAGATGTATACAATCTGTACTGGGCAGAAGGTCACATGGTCTTAAAACTAAGTTCACCCGGGGATGTTTCAAACACCTGCTCAGCACTGGGGCTCACCAGTGGAGGTTCTTGATTTATGAAGCCGCACAACAGTCTGACCCACGTACTGGGATTAAGGATGGTTCACTGGGACTGGCATTTAGGACTTTTTTATGGTTTTAAAATGTACCGTGTAGCAAGCTATCTAGCAGACTTTTTTCATCATTCTCAGACATGATTTAGTAAAATCTATCTGCCAGAGCTTTGTTTTATTTACGGAGGATCTTCAGGCTAACTTATGGTATCAGAGCTAGCCTAATAAGCAAAGGCAAATGTCTCTAGAGGAAGTGGGTAACGCAGGTAGTCACAGCTGGCAGTGTCCTTGTCTACCACCCAGCGACTTTTTACCCGAGTGAGGAAATAAACAACCACATAAATACTGATCCTTAACGCCATACTGCGAGGGCTTGATCCATAAATAAAGCGCTGCACTAATCACGTGGGAGGCTCTCCGAGTAGGACTTCAATCGGTGACGTGAAATCTAGGAGGTATGACTAGCTTTCACGTTTTGATCAATCAAAGAGGACCCGGGCATCGTCTGCAAGTGAACAGATTTTCAAGGGTGATGGGATAAATGGGGTTGACCTCATGTTCACCTTTTTTGGAAGTTGGAGTAAACATTGCCCTCTGATAGGATTTTCGATATAACAGGAACTAATGCTATCCAAGATGAAGTTAACTGAGGCCCCGAGGGTACCCTTGTCTACTTCCAGAGGTAAGACATAGATCTCGAAGGATTTTAGCGATTTGCATTGGAAGGTCATCTGTAAACTTGGTTAAGCCTAAAACGTCTAGTTAGACAGATAGAGTCCGACTGACTGTGAATTGCACAAACAAGGTGTGTATCCATACTCGAAGAATTTTGCTGACAGATAAAAGCTAAACCCGCGGTTAAGCACCGTTCACAGAGTAAAACCCCCATTTGACAAAGACTTACCTTAGTATGGACCTTGCGCTGACTTAGGGACTTCACACACACACACACACACACAGGTCTGCGGGCAGAAGTCCTTTCCGAATGTTTTGCTCATCCAACCTAGCCTAGTAGGGATCGTTAGATTTGGTTCGGCTCTACTCGAGGGGATTTACTGTGGAAGAACAGACTTGCTTTCCCCAAGGGTTGGATGTTCCCTAAATAGCTCCAAGTCAGCCCATGCTAGACCAATTTGTTATCATATCCACAAGATACAGGCCATGACAGTTGGCAAACCTCTGTCCTTTTGGGTCAGATTGCCACTCCTGTTTAGCTGTTCTGGCTTAGGATCGCAAGTAGACACTGTGAGATTTTTAGTCAAAAATGTGCTACACATATGTAGCACGTGATTGCAAAATCAGCCGTTGTTTGTACCACAGTTTTTATGAAAGCTGGGTGTGAAAAAGGCACGAGGTTTAAACATTTAACGTTAGCTAACCAGGGTTGAAAAAATCTCCTGCTTTATTAAGGGGGACTTTCAAATGAGTTAAAAAGGTTGAATACTATTCATTTCTAAACATATTTCCATGGCTGAAGATATGGTAGTTCCTGTATGGTGTTCCTGGAGATGCCCTAATGTCATAAGGATTGGGACACAATAATATTGTGCAGTTTCTTGAGCTGTTAAAAGTTGAAATAAGGTATGTGATTTTAATTGAAATGATCAACTAAGAGTCTACAAATTCCAGCCAAGACCCATTGAGCCTATTAGAAATGCTGCACAATTCTGAGTAGAGAGACCTCTTACTCAGCTAAAATGTGACCTCCAGTGGGCTCAAAAACTACAAGTCAGAAGTCATGCTGTCCCTGACCCCCTGATTGAAACGCCAAGCCTGTTTCTCCAGGTCATAATGTTTAATGGGCAAAACTCGCAGTACTTATAAGCCGTGGCGTTGTCAGCGCTTGGGAGGAACCCCACCATGTTTAGACAATAACTTCGGTGTCGGGAGGCTGATTTCTTGAAAATGTCTGAAAGGTCGAAATACTGACTGTAACATAATGGCAATAAGACTGGCTTAACGCTGAAGGCCACCTGGGTCAGGAACTTAATCATTTCCTGTGAGTCCTCGCTGCTTTTGTTAATGGGGCACGCTGAGAGTGAGGCTTTTTGACCTTCGGGACTGTCCATTTACTTGTCAGGAGTGTACTATCGGGGACCTAAATCCCGTTCCTATATTTAAGATGAAATAAGGGTATAGGCCTGAGCGCATGTAATGGAACTTGAGCATCGGAAAAGTTTGGTAAATGCACACTTTTCAAGCTATAGAGTGGTGTACGACCCATGGTCAGCGTGTGTTCGCTTTCATATGGCCAGAGAACTTCCTAGGAAGAGCGCAAGTGTTGGTTTCAGCTCCGGACCCTCTAAGACTCTCGAGCATCTGCACGAAGCGTCGGCCTTACCATGTAGATATAAAGTAAGATCTAATACACTGTTTCGTACTTAACTGAAACTTCAGCTAATGTCCTAGTACCTTATTCTTGATTTCCGAGGGATTTTTACTATGAGGCCCATTTTGTCGGTTGCCCACCAAAAGAAGCCAGGGTAATCTGGTATGAACGCTAATGAAGAAAACCTCTTTAGTCATAAGCCAGTCGCTGTCAGTGGATTTCAGGCACGAGTGATGTAAGGCACATAGCGACTTTTTCGCTCTGCCTTGATGTATAGGTAGCCTTCCTCCAGAGGGTTAGCCATATACTATTGGTGGAAAATAAGAACCGAAAAAGTAGGGGAGAAAAAGCTGGTCAAAGGCAGGTGTTACCCCAAGGCATTTTTAGTTGGCACCATTAACCTGTAAGCCCCAGGTGTTTTCACCAAGAGTGGATCAGGCCGATTGCCGTCAAAACCATTAAGACTTAATTCTGATCCAACTGACTGTTTTCAAAAAGGCTTCTCACGCTTTGAATTGCATGTTAATAGTCTATGGCTTAACTCCTACCAAAATGAACACTTGGCTTTCTAATGCCGATTTGCTGTTTGGCTTCCTAGCTGAGGAGATCTAATTATTCATGCGCAGGTTAGTGAGGCAAGGTCTTGTGACGTATAGTTACGTAAATCTAATGTAAGAGTGAACTTTTCAGGGTCGAAGGTAGGGTTCATTTGTCCTCCCTTTTAACGAAAGATTGTACATCTACATGGGACTACTGCAATTAGCTGTGGGCCAACGATACCTGGTACAGGGGACCCTCTGGCTAGGCCCACATTCAGCGTTCCCTCAAGCTACGTGCCCTGCCTAAGGATTTAGAATAGTATTTGCCAAGTACTGTTTACTCTCCTCACTGAGATTTCGTAGTACTGTCCGTGAAACCATGCTAGTAAGCAATGTGAGATGGCTTTGAACTAGTCATGTGACGTAGTCCTCTCAGAGGGTGCGTTCTCAGTTAGTCAGGCCTGGTCGTTACCGGGTGAAATATTAAGAGCGGCTCCATCAAAGGGGTCTTGTATTAAAGGGCAGTTTCAATTGGAAACAGCGAATAGTGCAATACCTCAAGTTTTATGATGCGTTTCCATTTAGTTTTAACTGGGGTGAGTTGAGCTACTAACTATTCCAACGCCTGTATGGGAATGCCTGACTGAAAACTCGCCTCCACCAGGTCAGAACGATACCCTGTCAGGTCCGCCTCCTTTTTTCCCTATTGTAATCCTACATGTAGATACATATTTGAAGATCATATTTAATTTTGAGAGGACAT
Source organism: Siniperca scherzeri (assembly GCA_027580175.1). Taxonomy (NCBI): domain Eukaryota; kingdom Metazoa; phylum Chordata; class Actinopteri; order Centrarchiformes; family Sinipercidae; genus Siniperca; species Siniperca scherzeri. Next base: position 12,323 of record JAPFEX010000032.1, on the reverse strand, counting down.
TTATTGAATTTGAAATCTGAGATTACAGAGTTGAACTTGTTAAAGTAAAGTTCCTTTATTTCATTGAATGCTGTACACAGTAAAATGCATCTTGTCTCAGTATCTTTGTCTCAGTAACAAAAATGTATATCAGAATTCCATAAACACATGAACTCACAGAGAATAATGTCTTCATTAATGTTCACATGTTTTTGATGTATTTCAGCATCTGTTTTTTGTATCACTGTCTGATGTACAATACACATGTGTCCTCAGGCTGCAGATTCTGTCCTTTTAGAGACATATGTCAGAGAATAAAGAGATGACATGATGAAAGACTGTCATTGAAAATGAAAGCATTCATTCTATATTAAATATTAATTAATTCAAACAGACTAAAACAAAAATGTTTATATTTTAATAGTTAATTAATGATTCTCATAACATAAATTTGTAATTTAAAAATGTTTTTTATGAATGTTTTACATATATCAAATGTATTGTATCATTTTCTTCAACAATGACATTAATCTGAGCTGTGGTAAACATGAGTCCTGTAGGATTTTGTACAGCTGCTCAACCAACTCCAGTCACTGTGAGTCTCGAGCACAATAATAAACAGCAGAATCTTCAGTCTTCAGACTGTTCATCTGCAGATACAGCTGCTGTCTGCTGTTGTCTCTGGAGATGGTAAACCGGCCTTGGACTGACTGAGAGTAGAGATCTGCACTGCATACTGATAAGGCAATCCACTCCAGTCCTTTTCCAGGAGCCTGTCTGACCCAGCTGCATAGTAGCTGCTGAATGTGAATCCAGAGGCTGTACAGGTCAATCTGTGAGATTCTCCAGGCCTTTTAACCACTGGTTCAGATTCTGTCAGAGTCTGACCATCAACACCTGTCAAGAGAATAAAAACATCAAGTGAAATTAGCTGGTGACAAAAATAAAATAAAATAAAATAAGATCAGTGAAGATCTTCACCTGCCCAGCAGAGAGTTAAAAGCAGCAGTCCTGTCCTATAGTCCATCATGTTAAACTGTGTGTCCACTGTTCTGTCGTCCTCTCTGCAGTCAGATAAGTAGAGGTGGAAGACATCTGAGTTTTGCATTGACTCCTCCTCACAGGGAGGAGAGACCTGGAGTGGACTCGGATGTCATTTGTCTGTCTGTATGTGTATGTTTAATGAGGAAGAAGCATCTGTCCAATTCTGAAAAATTTAAAACGTTTCTGACGCATTTCCAATTGAGTAACTTGTTCATCAACATTAACACAGCAGCCAAATAACTTTCACAGTCAAATGGCAAATGTACTTTTCAGGTTGTACATAGCAGCATAAGGTCTCTGCCCATGTGATCAATAAACTATTCTGGGCTACACTGAAAGAAAGAGAATGTACCTAATAATGATTGCATCTCAGCACTGACATTATTTCACTATAGTGCAATGATTTATTTTGTTAAGTTTCAAAAGCATGAAAATGTTCAGTCTGTGTTTCATGATGCTCTGATGCCATGTCACAATTCACTTTAAATATGTCACTGGGACATTTACGTCCAGTACTTCATCAAGTCCACTGTAGTTAAAACTGGCTGTTTTCAGCAGCCATGTTTGTCATTTACTGTAGTATGACAATACTCATCTATTAGTAGCTGCTGCCATTCAGAAAATGAATTATCACCATGATAAACAAGATAACTTTTTTTTTTCAGCAGTCATAAATCCAGAGAAATGTTAACATCAGGATGCTAACATGCTCACAATAGCAATGCTAACTTTTTAGATAAGATTCAACTTTATTGTCATTACACTGGTACAAGTACAAGGCAACGAAATGCAGTTTAGGTCTAACCAGAAGTGCAATAAGCAAGTGCAGGATATAAAGTGTGCATAATGCAGGATAGAGCAGTATTATGAATACATGCTGATATTTAGCAGCTTGTAAGTTTACTGCTCATCATCTTTGTTAACATGTTTAGCATGCTAACATTTGCTAACTGGCAATAAACAGTTTAAGATGAGGCTGATGGGAATGTCATTAGTTGTGCAGGTATTTGGTCACAAACCAAAGTAGACATTGAAGTTTTGACCTGATGATGGTGTTTCATCAAAAGATAAGGGATCACCAAAGTCAGTAGCAGTCATTCTCTGGGGACCATGAAAGTCTGTACTGGTTTGTGAATCCATCCAGATACACATACTGATGTGTAAAAACTTTGACCAGCTGTCGCTTTGAAAAGTCAATCAAACATGTCAATTCATCCATTAGTTTTTGAGATATTTCAGTCACCAAATGTAACAGAAATATTGACCTCTAAAACTGTGTAGCATGGCTAAAAGTAGTTATTGACTGGTTCATTCAGTCATTTGTTACCCTATTTGTATTAGACATCTGTGATTGTTTTTAGTGGTGACAGACATTCTGATGGATATTAAAATTAAACAATCACATTTCACAAGAGAGAGGATCATTTTATCAGCAAAATAGTGATGATTTCTGGCAGCTAGAAGGCCTGAAGAAGCCAACAAGAACAGAAGCTGTTTCAACCGAGCAAATTGGGGGCATTGTTGCAAACACTGTTTTTGTGACTGAACTTGGATGAACATTTTAAACTGGTGAAGAATGGAAGACATTTGGCTGACAGTAGGAGATTGGAGATTTTGTTTTTTTAAGATTTAGGTGATGGATGAAGTTTTTGAGATCATTATTAAAAAGGCAAGATGGTGAGTCTACTTTTTTCCCCTTGTGTCTAAGTAATTGGCATGTTAGAAAATAAGTCTTTAGACTTTAGAAATAATAAACTCCCAGCAATTATACTTGTCAATCTAAAATGAGCTCTGCAGTTGTAGAACAAGTTTTATTTAAGGTTTGTAAAACTACACCAGACAGTCACAAATGACATAAGCATTGCTGATGGTGTTTGTAATGAAGGAAGAGTTTGCGTAGACCTCCCTCTACAGGTTTGAACAGGGAACATGAAACACAGATGTATTTTAAAAGAATATTATTTCTGAGAGCAGGGGAAAGTGTAAAATACTAAATGCCTGGAAAGTAGTCATTTTGTCATAGATTATTTGGATAGGACAGACAAGAATATTTTCTGACCACATCTTCAGCTGAAAACCTCTCTAAAATTAAATTCATGATTGGTTGATGTTTTTAAATGATAAACCTGACATTTGCTGGAGAAGGTAACTTTAACTGACAGACACACTATTCACTTCCTTATGATGCAACACACAAGGAAATTTACATGCTGATTTAAAAAGCAAAAAGAGCTGAATTTATTCCTCACTTTAAAGCTTATATATACATCCAGTACAAACAATGATGTATCAGTGAATGTCAGAGTATTATTGATGAAAACAGTTGCTTTTAAATTATATTAAGAACCATTTATAAAATCTAAAGACTGTTTCCCTCTTTACTGTAACAGTGAGCTGGTGTTGAAACCATTAGTGGTCTGAGGGCTCCTCCTCTGGTGGCTTCATGTTACAAGTGTTCAGGCACTGAGGGGTTTTTGTTCAGGTCTACTGATGGTTTGTGTTATTGTGGCTCTCTGGCACAGTAATACACAGCAGTGTCTTCAGGCTGCACATTCTGTCCGTTTAGAGTCACTGTGTTGCTGGAAGAGTCTAAGTCGATACTGAACTTGTTCTTTAGTGAATCTTTGACAGAACTAATCCTCTCCAGTCCTTTCCCTGCAGGCTGTCTGATCCAAGCTGTGTAGTAGCTGCTAACAGAATAAGAGACCTGACAGGTGATGGTCAGACGTTGACCTGGCTGCACAGTCACAGAGGCTGGCTGTGTCAGCTGTTCACACTTCACACCTGTTAAAAAAAGAAAATGTTTAGTAACAAATGATCACTTTTACTGCAGACGAACTGTTGACTTTGACATATCCAGAGAGACTCACATCCAGCTGCCAACAGCAGCAGCAGAGCTACAGAAAACATGGTTGATGTTGAAACTGACGTGCTGTGAACTCCACTGACAGCCTGATGGGAAGTTTTTATAGCTGAGTAACAAGGAAGGTCACTGAGTTTGCATAGAATCAAACACATGAAGCATCAATGTTGGTCTAACTGGAGCCAATAGAAGAGTCTGTTGACTGTTATTATATCTGCAGAGTGAAAACATGCCTGGAAATCACCTCTGCTTTACATATGATATTTTAATTTCATTACACACTTTTGAAAATGTCCCTGCATTTACAGAAATGAAACAACTGTTAACTTTGCTTTTACTGTGAACTATTGATGCATAAATGTATTGACAACAATTCAATAATAAAACATTATGTAAATTCTTATTTAATTGCAAACAATGATAAGGATCATTATAAGTAATTTTAATGTGAATATTAACATGAATCATGGATAATGGAAAACATATTCATTAAAATCAGCATTGCAATAACAATGATGACGTGCACCCATGGAAACAAAAGGAGCAACCACCAAGAATGTTGCTTTCTATAAGCCATTTTTACAGTGTGTTTAGCGTGTTTTCAAATGATTAAAACCCAATTTAAAAATGATGTGAGCTGTTTTCCTGAGATAATTTATTTACTGTCAGCACCTCATTTATTTATTCATTTATTTGCTTACTTAGTGTATTTGCTGCAAACAGAAATCAAGTGACAGCAGCCAGGATCATGTAAATAGTATGGAAACTAGAGACTACACTAAAGACACTTGAGGTGGAGCAGTGGAGATCTGAGTCTTCCTCAAAACCTGAGAACTTAGGAAGAGAGAGGAACAAATCTGAACACATGTGAGAGAGTTAGTCAGGGTTTCAGATAACATGAAGGCAATTCTTCAGAGATAAGTCAGAGGCATCATGTACCACTTGTTAAACGGACATCTGGTGAATACTGGTGACAAGAGCCAGGTAGATACAGTATACTGCCAGGTGTTGATTGGTAGATGGAGAGCAGGTGTGTCAGTCTGATTGGACCAGAGGCTGTAACACACACACACACACACACACACACATACACACTGCAGACAAAACAGGAAAACCAACAGGGACAAACAGACAGAGACACTAGAATGGTACAGCTGTACCATGACATGATGCTGCTGGTTTGCAGGTTTGTATAAAATACTTTTAATGGTTTCAGTGTTTGCAGATGTTTGAAGACACAGACATACAGAGAAACTTGAGCCTCCAGAGGAAAACAGCTGCTAAGGAACTGAAACCTGTGTGACAAATGAAAATTTAACTTTATCTTAGATAAAGTATTTTGTAAAAATCAACACATTTGACCTTTATATGTGTGTAGTTGTGTCAAAAATCAGTCTTAATCAAATTTCATTCAGTGTGGTTTATAGTTTTTTATTTTGGTTTATTATATTATTGTTATTATGGAAAAATTAAAATAAAATTGTAACAAAAACTAAGACATTGTAACAAATGAAGGCACAGCTTTCTTCCTTCCCATGGAGAGATGTAGCTGCATTTTCTTTATATTACATATATTACAGATACAGATAACTTTATTACCTGTTTGCATCAAACTGTCAGCACTCTCTCCACATCTTTTCTAGACATTTCTCTGCAGTTAAAACACACAATAATTATTTGATTACTGTATTAGTGTAATTTCTTCAAACATGAAAAAAGACACATACACATGCAGACAAACACAGGAGGGGAACCAACAGGGGACAAATAGACAGAGACACTAGGAATGGTACAGCTGTATCATGACGTGATGCTGCTGGTTTGCAGGTTTGCATAAACGACTTTTAATGGTTTCAGTGTTTGCAGATGTTTGAAGACACAGACATACAGAGAAACTTGGAGCCTCCAGAGGAAAACAGCTGCTAAGGAACTGAAACCTTTTAGATGAAAGATATGGTAGTTCCTGCATTTATAAGTTTGACCTTCATCTGTCTGGTTGTGTCAGAAATAAAAACAGTCTTAATCAAATGTCATGCAGTGTGGTTTATAGTTTGATGTTTTGTTTATTGTTATAGCAAAATAAAATAAAAATGTGACAAAAACTAAATCATTGTATAAAGGTACAGCTTTCTTCCTGCCCATGGAGACATGTAGCTACATTTTCTTTATATTCAGATACAGATAACTTTATTACATGTTTTATTACATCAAACTGTCAATATTCTCCACATCTTTTCTAGACATTTCTCTGCAGTTAAAATGAGAAAATTATTCTTTGATTACTATATTATTATACTTTCTTCAAACATGAAAAAACCTCTCTTTATAAAGAATTCATCTCCAGACACAATATATGTAGGATTCAAGTAGATTCACTTTGTTTGTAACTGTTAAACTTGAATATCTTGAATAACTGTCATCACTCCACTTCTCCTCCACTTTATAGATCACTGCTGTCTTCTCTCAAAAATGGTTTGAATCAAACTACAGTCTATGATGGAAAGAGTGAAATGTTCTTACTCTTCAGCTGGTTTGAATTATAGAGCAATTTGAGTCTGTTTCAGAGTTATTTTCTCATGAAATGTAACTTTAAAGTCAGTCATACATCAGTGGTACTCAAATGTCTGTGTGTTGTATCATTTTGAATGACTTGACCTGAGAACATGAATCATGTGAGACAGTGCAGGGTCTGTCAGCCCAGTGAGGATGAGAAAAGACTTTTAGAAAGAGTTTTGCTCCAAAATCCCAGAAAATGTTCTTACTGCAGGATCAGTTGTTCATCCATCTTCACAGTCTCACAAGCACCAGAATACACAGCAGCTCCTTCAGGCTTCCTGCTGTTCATCTTGAGATCTACTTCCTGTCTGCTGAGATGAACTGACACTGACAGATGGAGCTGCAGTCACTGCTGATGGTAAACACCTTATAGTCCAACTTTACTGTTCAAAATGTGCTGAATCAAGTTGACACATGACTTTGTTTAGAAAAGTTTCAACTATCACAACATGCAGTGGACATGAGCAGCAGGAGTGTTCAGCTTTAGTTCAGTCCAGGGTTCGAGTGTCAGTCAGTTCAGATCAATGAGAACACCAGATCTGAGAGTCTCCTTTAGTAACAGAGGAGAGAAACTTGACACTGACTGCCCTCTAGTGATTTTATAAAAGAAACTGCAACATTATTTTTCACTCTCATATTCTGACTCACTTTAGATTCCACATCATTTACAGACATTATTGTGTCTTAATTTGTAGAAATGTTTAGTATTTGTAATAGTTTAATTTCAGCAACCAGAATGTTGTGCTGTCTTTGGCTTTTATGAACAAGTGATCTTTATTGTGTTTTTATGTTTAATATTTTATAATATTTTTTTGAACAGCTAAGGACTTTGTATAGATTATATATATGTAATTAAAAATATGGAATACAAAAAATTTAAAAATATATATGTAATTAAAAATATGGAATACAAAAAAATAAAAGCTAAATAAAAATATAAAATAATAAACAAAACACATAGTATACAATATAAATACTAGAAAAATACTTCATTCTTGGGCTCTACCAGCCTAAAGATGAGTCCTGTAGGATTTTGTACAGCTGCTCAACCAACTCCAGTAACTGTGAGTCTCGAGCACAATAATAAACAGCAGAATCTTCAGTCTTCAGACTGTTCATCTGCAGATACAGCTGCTGTCTGCTGTTGTCTCTGGAGATGGTAAACCGGCCTTGAACTGACTGAGAGTAGTATTGCTGCCACCACATCTACAGTGCAACCCACTCCAGTCCTTTTCCAGGAGCCTGTCTGACCCAGTGCATAGTAGCTGCTGAATGTGAATCCAGAGGCTGTACAGGTCAATCTGTGAGATTCTCCAGGCCTTTTAACCACTGGTTCAGATTCTGTCAGAGTCTGACCATCAACACCTGTCAAGAGGATAAAAAACATGTGAAATAAGCTGATGACACAAATAAAGCTATGTAAAATTAAAGATCAGTGAAGATCTTCACCTGCCCAGCAGAGAGTTAAAAGCAGCAGTCCTGTCCTATAGTCCATCATGTTAAACTGTGTGTCCACTGTTCTCTGTCGTCCTCTCTGCAGTCAGATAAGTAGAGGTGGAAGACATCTGAGTTTTGCATTGACTCCTCCTCACAGGGAGGAGAGACCTGGACTGTCTTGTTATTTGATGAAATGGAGAATCAATGATCATGAGTCATTCCTCAGTTAATTCAAAGTTTGTCTGAAATGCTTTAATTTCATTTTAAAATGTCTATGAGAATTAACACCACAGACACATGTCCAACTTTTCTTTATATAAATGTTAATTTTAGTTTAGAAATCTGACACATTTACAAACATGTTTATTCAAATTAGTTCAAATATGTATGTATGTTGGTATCATGGTTTCATTACTCTGTAAGCATATTGAGCAGCAGATGAGCTAAATAATCTACAGTTTTCCTCTGATCACCAATATCCACTGGAATTTTTGAATATCGCTTCATTGTCATCTCATCATGTTACACCATCCACCAATGTTTTGAATGTATAATTGATTGTGACATTTCACCTTTCTAATGATCTTCTGATGCAGCCAAGTTCACTCTGTGATCAAATGTTTTCAGCTTGTTTCTTTAAAACTGACTTCATATCATTAATGGTTTTAATGTGTATGTAGGCTTATAGCTAGATGAAGCACAGACAAATCACCACACAGAATTGAGAGAATGAGTTGTAACTGATGACTTGTCTGTATTTAAGTGGACCTTCAACATATTGTCTATTACACCTGTTGAGTCATGATGAAACTTTGAAAGGAGCTGGCAAAGCTAGCAGAGTTTGAACCTGTGTTCATCCTCCTAATCCACCCAGAGCTTTCCTGGCCTCTGTCGTATCCAGTGAATACAGTAGCTTGTCATGCTATAATCAGATATGATACATGACATCTTCATCTCCAGGTCTTTTCACCTCAAGCATCAGTTAGTTAAGATGTTAGCTGTAACTGTCCCATTACAGAGGAGAGAAAAAACAAGGTTTTAACTGCCCTATCGGTTTAAGTGGACCTTCAACATATTGTCTACTTCAATACAATATTAATAAACTTATTTTCAATGATTCCCAATATCTCGATAGATATTTATGTGCACATGTAGTATCCTTTTATTCATAGTTTTGGAAATTTTTATTGACTTTAGCAGTAACCCAGACATAACACGTAATGTACCATGACCTATAACTTTGTTGTAAAGTCATATCCACAAAAATACAGTGAATTTCTGCAAATAAACATAATTGGTAAAGGCATCTGTAAATTGAGTCTGATTTGTCCTCATGAGCTGACAGAACTACAGTCTGTACTGGAAGAAGAGTCATTCTCTGACAAAAAGGCCCTCATTTGGACCTCTCTCCTCTGGTTCTCCAGCAGAGTACCGGGGTGAAGAATAGAGGGTGAGAGCCCTGCATGCTGAAACATGCTGGAGGCTGCTTATGTCAACTAATAAAGTCCAATAAAATTTCTAAACCTTTCAGCAATTAATATCTAAGTATACATTTACAGATTTTCAATACACTCTGAATACAGATTTGAATTATTAACATTTACAAATCTGATTATGCTCACAGAGATTCTGAATACACATTTCCAGATTCCTGTAACCATTCACAAATGTGACTGGAGTTTGTTGAGCAGCTGTACAACATCCTACAGTACTCATCAGATTCATGATTAATGTCCTCAGTTCAGGTCAAGAAAATAATCCATTTCCTTTACACCCATATCTTTTGGTATGAAGCCACATTTCCTGAGAAAGGATTATTATATTTAAACATGGATTTTAATTGTTGCAAAATGGTGTTACAAATCATAATGTGTCGCTTTTGCAGTAGAGCTTCAGAACTGCATAAAATGTTTGATGAGAGATGAGAATCACTAAACTATAAACAGCAATTGTGACACTAAAACATTACATATGACACACAAAATTGTAAAGTTACTAGAATGAAGGAAACAATCAGGAACAACCTGATAATGAATAAATTGTTAATAAGTCATTCCTGAATATCTCATGAAATAGAGCAGATGAGCTAAATAATTACACTTCCTCTGATCACCAAATATCCACTAGCATTTTTAAAAATCGCTTCATTGTCATCTCATCATGTTACAAACCAGTGTTTTGAAGATATTTTGATTGTGATATTTCACCTTTCACACTGATCTTCTGATGCAGCCAAGTTCACTTGTGATCAATCAATCATTTGTACTGTCTCAGTGTTCTGACAAGTTGCTGATGGTGTGTTTATGAGAGAGGAAGAGTTTGATAGACTCCTCTCCAGGTTTGAAAAGAACATGTGACACAGAATATTTTGTAAGTTCTCTGCAAAAGCAGAGGAAACTGTAAAATATCAAAGTCTGACAGCTCATTTGGTGAAGAGTAGACACAAAACTTAGTTTTATATAACAATCTTTAACTCACAAGTCAAAGTTTAAAACTATTTTAACTCTTGACCAAATTACAAAAGAAGTCCATTTGTGCATTTGTGAAGAGATAGAGCTAGTGTTTCATTTAGCTTGTTAGATGTTATTTTCTTCTGCATCATAGAACAGGACAAATGTTTATCTTTCTGAATAATTACAGTATCTAGTATATTCAGCTACTTTCCATGTGTTCCTGCAGGTAGGACTGCAGAATGAAAGAAAAAAGAAGTATTTCATCTCACTGAATGCAAACAAAGCTTATCATCAGTGTTTGACATGTGAATGCAGGTTAGATATTTATCAAAACCATTTAACAGTGCAAGTGCTGTTAAAAGTTTAGAGTCATCTGAAATGGGTTTTATGAATTTCTGAAGATCTGTTGCTGAAGATGAGACATTTGTTGATTTAGTGACACAATTTGTACATTTATAAATTGAAATATATGTTAATGAAATTATCTTAATCAAATACATGTTTATGTGAAGAATAGATATTACAACTACCTGAACTGAAGATGTGTGATCTGATGACTACTGTAGGATTTTGTACAGCTGTTCAACCAACTCCAGTCACTGTGGCTGAGCACAATAATAAACAGCAGAATCTTCAGTCTTCAGACTGTTCATCTGCAGATACAGCTGCTGTCTGCTGTTGTCTCTGGAGATGGTAAACCGGCCTTGGACTGACTGAGAGTAGGATGCTGCTACCACTACTATTACAGCAACCACTCCAGTCCTTTTCCAGGAGCCTGTCTGACCCAGCATGGTAGCTGCTGAATGTGAATCCAGAGGCTGTACAGGTCAATCTGTGAGATTCTCCAGGCCTTTTAACCACTGGTTCAGATTCTGTCAGAGTCTGACCATCAACACCTGTCAAGAGATAAAAATGTGAAATAAGCTGGACACAAATAAAAGCTTAGTTTAAAATCAGTGAAGATCTTCACCTGCCCAGCAGAGAGTTAAAAGCAGCAGTCCTGTCCTATAGTCCATCATGTTAAACTGTGTGTCCACTGTTCTCTGTCGTCCTCTGCAGTCAGATAAGTAGAGGTGGAAGACATCTGAGTTTTGCATTGACTCCTCCTAACAGGGAGGAGAGACCTGAACTTTACTTGGATCTCAGTTACTTTTGGTGAATGTAGATGATTTCATTTGTGTAAAATATCAACTAAATTCAAATCACCAATCAAAGCATTTTTCTTTAACTCAACACATTTCCTGGGACTGATAATGATTCAGAATCAACTGTGTAAAAAGTCACAACAGACCTATACTGTAACTGTTTTGTTGAAATATTTTTGTTTACTGTTCATTAGAAATATCTTATTATTTCACACAAACACTTTCAAAACATTCAATATTTAAAACAAGTGTCTTCTTCAGAGTTAGTAAATTGCACTTCCATGATTAGCTGAAGGAATAAAATCACATATATAATTTTGATATTTCTTGCAGCTGGCATTTCCTCAGAGCTCTGACTGACTTCTTTGATCATCATGTAGCTCTGGTGGCTCTGACTTTTTTAAAATAGTGAATCAATTTGGTAAGGATGATATTATCATGCTGCATTCTGCTAGCATGTTTCTTTAAAACACAACATGTCCTTTGCTCATGTACATACAGTATAATCATTTGCAGATTCAGTGCATTTCCTCCTCTTTTGTTTAATGATCTCAGCTCCACTTGTCTTTCTCTCTCTGTCTGTCTTCATGAGCTGTCCATTTTCTACACTGATCAAGATAGGTGAAACTTAACCATGTTTAGTTTCAGACATTCAGTTCAGCAGTGTTGACCATTGCTATAATGGGCATATCAGTATTTATGTCCATTTTTAAATCATCAGTCACAGCTGGTGCACATTGACGGAGACATTATTAACCATCACATTGCCGCTGAAGAGCAGTAGTAACAACCCAAATCACCTTCAGAAACCACAACATGAGCTGGTCATAGTATCCATATTGGCCT
>JAPFEX010000103.1:0-12357 GCA_027580175.1 Siniperca scherzeri | reverse complement strand
TCTGCTGGTATTTTGTATTCCAGGAATTGATGGTAGACACGTTAACTGATAACACTAAAGATTCAAATTATGTCAAGTATCAGTTCAAACGTAAACTTTGGTTTGGTTACTGTAAAAAAGCTTTTAAACATTCTTTTATGTCAAATTTTCATTATTATGCTGATGTATAACTACAAAGTATCTTAATTACTCAAAATATAAGGTGAGTAAAAATGGCAACCATATTTTCAGTTTCGGCAACCAGTCTGGCAACCACTTTTAAAAGTTAGTGTTGAGCCCTGGAATTGTATCTCGTGGGCACGCAATAGCATTTCATGGCCTCAATATACATATTTTTTTATACATCTGTGGTCCTTCTGGGGCGCCGTAGGAAAGGGGGGGGGGCATGTAACAAATGGCGGTATTGAATTAGGGACATTGCAGGTAGGCATCTCCACTAGCTCACCAGTGTGCCCAGTGTTTAACACTGTTTTAATAGTTTTTTCCATTTTTTAGGATTTCATTGGTTTCCCTTTATTTTAGTACAGTATGCATGTGCACTTGCATGCACGTGGCATCAGTAAGAAAAAAAGACAAGTGTGTGTGTGTGTGTGTGTGTTTTATCAGGCGTGTGCACAGATCCAGGCAAGAGGAAGATGTCCAGTCTAAGTCATTCGCTCTGGAAGGAACAGGTACGACACGTTGGAGGTTTAAGGAAACTCATCTGAACTTCCACTGGGTGCATCAGTGGAAGAAGTTTCAGTTAGGAGTTCAAGGGTCAGAGGTCACAGCACCCAGAAAAAATAATAAACCAAATATTCCTGTGAACTTGAAGGACCATTCTGTCTGAGCACCAACACAGTTTTCACAAAACAGTCAACAACCAAAATAATAAATAATTGATTCGTTTTCATATGGATTAGTATTAAACAGATTATCTAATTCTGGAGAATGGTGACGAACGAACAGAGAATTAACTCTGCAGTTCCCCTCAGCTCTACAGAGTTTTAGTTTTTACTATTTTGGTTCACTCTCACTGCTCTCATAGCGCCGTTTTCAAACACAGAAGGCAGCTGTTTTCAGAGAAAAGGCTGTAAAAAGCCACTGTACACTACCTACCCATCTAGTCTCTGTCTGTCAGCAAACAGCAGACAGACAGAGACTAGATGGTGAACATAGTGGAGCATTTAGCAGCTAAAGAGCCCGATATTTCCCTCAGGACTTGGTAGACAAAAAAGAAAACAGAGCTAAAAGAGAGAGAATATTGGACTTACATTCATCAGGTGGACACAAACACCACTCCACATGAATACTAAACTATAACTATACTGGTGTGTGTCTGCAGGATGTGTAAATAGGTAATTGTTTGCTAACACTTTTGCCATATCAAAGGTGGTGTTTCAATTTTGTGTTTGATTGTTTCTGCTGCAAAACATCAGTTCTTGCAGGTTTCATTTATGTATTTAAAGGGTATATACTGGACTTAAATCGGTTTCTACATCCATGCATTTTCTTACGTCTTCTAAAATTCATTTGAGAAATATGGTGGGAAGACTTTTTTTTAAATTACAGAAACAGTATAAACTTGAGTAAAGGTGTAATTTAATTCTTTATATCATTCCCAATCTAATTTATCATAAACACTTTTCTTATTTAATCCAATCTGATGACTGAAAGTTTTTCTATTTTACAGAGTGACAGCACTCTAACCTGATTGTTTCTTATGTGTTTCCAGTGATGCCTAAAGGAGCTGTGAATGACAGAGCCATCAGCACACCAAAAGGTACAACCAACAGCGCTGTCTGAACCTCTACAACACATCACACTCCTGATATTCAATGCATGCAGTCATCCACATAATCTTCCAGCACCGGAAGTGTGTATTACTGGTATAGATGCTCCCAGTGGGAATTGAACACACAACCAGTTAGTGCCTTGTTTGAGCCATGGAGCTCAATAATCAGCTGGTTTTTGAACTTGGATATCAATCTCATGTCTGTGTGTTAGGAGTCAGAATGTAGTTAGCCTAGCTTAGCATAGACTGTAAGCAGGAGGAAACAGATAGCTCTGTTAAAAGTAAAAAAAAATACTACCAACATGTTTGTTTAATAGAAATATATAAAAAGAACAATTTATGGTTTTAGGGGGGAGTTACATGCTGGAACAATTTCTTGAATTAATGTTAGATTACCTTTAACTGACTAAACATTTCAGTCCAATCTTTATCTCATCAGTATATTGCAGATTTTGTCATTTTAGTGTTATTACCTTATTGAAAAGACCCCCCCCAAACCCCAACTGTCCTCCTCCCTGTAATCCAGGTGTCAACGTCAACTTAACTTTTGAAGAAGGAGTCAGCGCAATCTTCAGTGACCGGGGAACAAGTAAGCTACTCTGACTTCTCACTCAGTCTCATTAATCAGGTGTTCGGGCAGCGGTTAATGAGTATGAGAGTGTCCTTTCTTGTTGTTCCTCCAGAACTAACAAATCAGTCAAACTTTGAGGCACACAGGTTTTAAGTTTCCGTTTAGATTAATCTGTGACTACTGTATCCTCACAGGTCTTGTTGGGGAGACCAGTCTTCTTCATGTGCGGTCAAATAAGCAGCAGTAAGTGCACTACTTTTTCCTCGCTTCCACACAGTCCGTGTTTCAGTCAAAGTTCTGGTTCTGCAGGCACTTTCACATGTAGTTTGAAGGAATGTACAGTAACAATAATGTAATCTAAATAAATAGTAAAAGCTATCTGTTTAGTTGTCTAAACCAGCATTTGTGAATGAAAAATTAATCCATGAATATAGCAATTACAGTGGGGAGAGATTTCCTTTTCCAATAAAATATATTCAGAATTTGTAATGCCATCCTTGAATGACAACAATGAATGTATCTACTAACAAGTATTGTGTGTGTATCCAAAGTCTGTTATATCTTACCATACAGCTCCATTGTTGTCCAAAAACTATTCAAAACACATCAGTGAGCCACACTGTTGCACTGGGTGACATGTTCCTACACACACTGTAGTTTATTTTGACTCCGACATACACCGTCCTGCTGCTCATCCTTTCATGGAGAACTGCCTCTGTTACTAGTCTTAGATATTTTAATTTTATTTTTTACCTTCACTTAAATGGTGAAGCTTGTTCAGTATTTCACTGCATTAAACACTGTTTTATCCTCCATGTGCATTGAGTGTTTAGGAGAAGGTTTCTGTGGAGAAAGTGTGATTTAAAACTCAGCTCTCTTCTGCGTTTCAGAGCTCCCGGACTGAGGCAGTGGAACGTGCAGTCTCCTCTCCGCCAGAAGATAAACTCATCTAAAGTTTAGTTGACAGAGTTTAATTTCTTTGTTTCTGTTTTTTGCCTTTCCTACAACTACTTCTTATGTCTTCATTTCCATCTACATGCTGTTGGTTAATGTTCCCTCATCTTTATCTTTGACATGTTTGTGTCACTGTTTGTCTTTTATCTTTTTGGTATTAAAGGTGACCCTGACTTCAGAATATTTTTTGTGGCCAGATTCTTGCAGGTGTACACTATGTTGTCAGAACAAGATCTGTGCTCTCTGGGGAATTTCCTACTTTTGTAGCAAATTGTTATTACTGCTGTATATTTCTTTTTTCAGCTTCAGTTTAATCCAAACTCCAGATCAGTAAATTCCAAAGCAGTGTATACAGCACATTAACATTGAGACAACCAATCCCCATATCAGATTGTATTTCAGTTATTATCTCTATGTAAATAATATTTGTGTATGTCATTTGGCTGAGTAGCATCACGTGAGATGATTTACAACGCATGCAATTGGTCTGTGAGGTTCCTGCTAAACCAGCGCTGTTTGTTGCACACTTCACCCAGTGGTGTTGAGGAAAACCATCTTCACCTCAATGTCAGCAAAACAAAGGAAATAATAATTTGTCCCTCCTCACCTCAGCGTCCCATCCTCATCAATAACAAACAAACAGTTGAAATGGTTGACAGTTTCAAATACCTCTGAGTGACACTGGACAATAGACGCAGTTTCGACCAGCACACTCATGACATCCAAAAAAGGAGCCACCAAAGACTATCAGACGTCCACAAGCTTAAAGGACTCTACGTTGTCTTTTGTTCTATGGGAGTGCTTGTTGGTCTTAGCCTGTCTAGCTGCTTCTTCCACTTGTCATCTCTGTGTAGGAGAGTGTCTGTTAACAATGATCTTCTCAAGCTTGCCTGTATTAGCCAGTAGAAAATCTTCTAGTTTGGCTAAGCTAGAATCGACATACTCCCTTAAATTTGTCTCTCTATTCAGAGAACTAGTTACAGAATCTCTAAAGTCAGTTTCAAGCTTCATAACCTGTTTAAGAGAATTCACATTGTTTTCTTATCTTATCATAATCAGGCTGCGTAGCTTGTGTCTTATTCTCCCTTTCTTCTGTTACATTCAGTGATCAACTGCCCACTAGGCCTGAACAATTAATTGAAATATTATTGAAATCACAATATGGCCAAGTGCAATATCCAAATTGTAGGAGCTGCAATTTTTTGATAAATGTTAAATGTGTCACAACATACCGTTATAAATGAAGCATTGTGATGCTACAGAGATGCCCCGCCCTACAAATCATATTCTCCAGACAGGTAACATGCTTGTTTGGTACAAACCCCAGCAAAAATCACACCATCATCATTTTTTCAGTTTTTTTCAGTGAAAATGAAATACAAAATAAATAAAACTATTTATAGAGCACTTATCAAAACAAAGTACAAAGTGCTTCACAACAAGAGAAATAAAACACCACAGTGAATGACGAGATATAAAAAAATAAAATACACAAAAGCAATAAAATCAGGATATGGTTTCAGATAAAATTGTGTTTTGAGACGAGACTTAAACGAAGACACTGACTCAGACAGCCTAATGTCTTCGGGCAGGTTGTTCCAGAGCCTCGGTGCCCTGATAGCAAAAGCTCTGCCCCCTTAGTTTTCATCCTGGACTCAGGAACAGACAGGAGACCCCTGCCCGAAGATCTCAAACTACGTGAAGGTTCATAAGGGATTTAAAGGTCTAAAATATAATCTGGGGCCAGGCCATGAAGAGCCTTGAAAGTAATCAATAAGATCTTAAAATCAATCCTAAAACCAACAGGGAGCCAATGTAAAGAGGCTAAAACAGGTGTTATGTGGTCGTACCTCTTGGTCCTGGTTTACAGCCGAGCAGCTGAGTTCTGTACAGTCTGCAGTCGTTTCAAAGTTTTTTGATTTAAGATAAGTGAACAGGCTGTTACAATAATCGAGGCGTGAGGAGATAAAAGCATGTACAACAGTTTCTGCATCACTAAGATTTAAAATAGATCGTATTTTTGCAATATTTCTGAGGTGATAAAAACATGATTGGACAAGCTTAGTGATATGTTGCTCAAACCATAAATTTCTATGTTGTGACAGGTTACCAGAAGATGGCAGTATTTGTTTAGTGATGTGTTGGGGCCCAATAACAAGGATTTCAGTTTTATTTGAGTTGAGCTGAAGAAAATTTATCGACATCCAATTTTTTATGTCAGACAGGCAGTCCTGTAGAGAACTCAGCATACTAAGGTCAGTGGGCTTGACAGGGAGGTACAACTGTGTGTCATCCGCATAACAATGAAAAGAAATACCATGTCTGCGCATTACATCACCCAAAGGAAGCATGTATAAGTATTAGTAGTATTGGTCCCAGAATTGAACCTTGAGGCACACCGTACTTGATATGGGAGAAGGATGACATGAAGTTATTAATGCTGACAGAATTTCCTATTGGACAGATAAGATGAGAAGCAGTGTAGTGCAGTACCAGATATGCCCACCCAGTGCCTCAGTCTGTCTAGAAGAATGCCATGATCAATTGTGTCAAAGGCAGCACTTAAGTCCAACAGCACAAGAATTGAACACATGCCTGCGTCTGCATTCATTAAAAGGTCATTAGTGACTTTGAGAAGGGCTGTCTCAGTGCTGTGGTGCTGACGAAAGCCAGATTGGAACTTTTCAAAGGTATTATTGTTTTCCACAGCAGCAAGAAGCTGCTTAGATGCAAGTTTTTCGAGAATCTTCGAAATAAAAGGCAATTTGGAGATTGGGCGATAGTTATCCAGGAGGGTGGGAGGTTTTTTTAGGATTGGCTGGACACAAGCTGTTTTAAAGAAATCAGGGACGCAGCCAGTAGACAACGAGCTGTTAAAAATAATTTGTAAAAGGGGTGCAATACAATCCATAACTTCCAATAAAAACCTAGTTGGGATTTTGTCCAGAGGGCTGGAGGATACTCTCATAAGAGACATGATGTCTGCGAGTTCGGGCAGAGTAACAGCAGAAAAATTGCTCAAAGAATCCCTGAGCGGGTGATCCATATGTAAAAAGGCAGGATTGGGGGTGATACCAGATCTTATTAACTCCACCTTACCAGCAAAGTGCAAAAGAAACTTTTCACAATCAGCATCACAATCAGCAGGGGCACAAGGAGAGGCGGGGTTAACTAACTGATCCACAGTCTTAAACAGGAATCTGGGGTTGTGCTGATGGGCAGAAATAAGTGCAGAGAAATGACATGTTCTTGCATCCTTCACCGTCCTATTATAAAGCAGTAATAACTCTTTCATAGCCACAAAGTGGACCTGAAGACCTGATTTCTTCCATCTGCGTTCTGCTCTTCTGCATTTCTTTTTACGGCTTTGAATACTGTCATTTAACCATGGCTGTTTTCTAGTCTTTGAGTTTGGTCTATTTTTCAGAGGAGCTATGAGATCTAAGGTTGAAGAACACAGATAGTTAAAATACATATATAAAAAACATATGCATCAGTATTGGCATCATCAGCATGTTCATTATTTTCAGCTCCTGCATCATCATTGTCCTCACTAAGGTATAAAGACCTCAATAAATCCTCGGTTGGATTTCTCCTTGTGACAAAAGGCCCACAATGAAATCTGGGTCACTACAAGTAGGCCTAGAGCCTGGTTCCACCGAAGTGGCTGCCTCATCTAGGCCTAACTAATTACCTTTTGCCATTTTACAACATCCTAAGTTGATTTAGGGAAATGCCATTTAGGAAACATTCTGCCACGGCGGACAGGACATTTGGGAAACATGTCAATAGTCCAAATTGCAAAATATTAGGATTCATACGTGTTTCAAATTATATCAATATATTATGGGGTTCATTATAAGTGATAAGCAGGAGACCACTGTGATTTAAAAAAAGCCAAAAAGATTTATTATTTAAACAAACACACTCTTCAAAGAAATTAGAAGAAATGATTTTACATTTATCAAATAAGTGGCATTATACTATATTTATAAATTTAAACACTAATAATTGGAACATATAAAAGTAAGAAAGTATTTACAAAATAAATTGAAACAAATTCTAATGAAACATTCTATTAAACACAAATGTAACGCACTTGTCTTAGTAAATATAACAAGATTAATATATAGAGCATTTGAAAATAAACAATCAAAAACTATTGACCGTCTTGGCAGCTTTGTTTCCAGCGGGCCGAGGCTGACGAGCACCTTCTGGAAGTTGGTGAGGCTCTGCTGCTTTCTGGTCTTTTGTGGTGTCTGTTGAGAAAACACAAAGTGAGTGTCTCTACTGAGGTGTGGTGCCACACAATACAGACAAAGAACATGTCTTTTCTTACATTTTCAACCTTTTGTGCAGAGGCTTCTGCTGCCTCCTCCTCTTCCATCTCCCCGATCGCGTCCTCCAGGCAGGAGTCACCTGACTCCTGATAAGTGACCTCCCCATCTTACTCAGTTTCCGAGTCAGACTCCACAAACTCTCGTGGTCTTGGCACGGCAGAGGTGGAGGCCGCTACAGAGGAGGTGGCGGAGACAGCCACAGCCTCCTCGAAGTGGTGACGCATCTCCTTAGACTGGGTCACATCAACGTCACCCACAATGCACAGAAAACAGACAGACAGCCCGACTTGTGTTTTATTAGAAATGTTTCATCTGAAAGATTACAATCGCACATAAGTCAAAACCCTTGTTTTGCATTAGTAGAGAATGACGAAGGAAAGGCGGGGGGGGTGACATGCAGCAAAAGGCCCGGGGCCAGATTCAAACCCGGGCTGTGGTAAGGACTCAGTGAGCTACTGGGTCACCCCCAAAACCCTCATACTTACACAAATAACGACTCTGACTGAGGACTGTTTTGGTAGCCAGGATTTCGTCAACCATCATATTTGTCAGGACTCCAGGGCAGTGCCCATAGAAGGAGGCAACGAAGGCAGAAAAGTATCCATAAGAATTGTATCAGAGCTGAGGCGTCTGCTCATCCTTCAGTTGCTCTGAAAGGAGGACAGGGCAAAAGAGAAAACACAAACTAGAATTACCACCCTGTGATTGTATGCCTCCACCAACCAGTCAAGTTGCAGTTCACATCCACGTCTGTCCAGACTCATAATAATAAGACTTGTGAATAATTGGAAGGAATTGAATAAAAAGGTATAAAGTGTATTTCTTTGCAAATTTGAAGTTATCACTATATTGATGATACATATATATGATTCTAGTGAATATACATTGTTGAACTGATTAATGAAGGATTATCATAGATATATTGACTAAACAGGTACACATGTACTTGATTACGATGCAAAGATGGATTCTTATAGAGTATAGCTACAAAAAATGTGGTGCTTTTGTCTCCTGGCATTTTTAGATGTGAAGCCTCTCTATGAGCTGTAGGTGAAACTCACTCACAGATCACGATTAGCTAGACGCGCTCCAATACATTGTTTGCTGTCACGTGATTACAATGACGCTTGAAATTCAGAATGAGGCAGGAAGTGAAAGGCAGAATGGACGAGATGGAGGAAAGCCCGTGCTGTGCTAGTGTTTGTTTACTCGTTGTGTCGTCCCAGTCAACATGTGTGTGTGAAATCTGGAATCGCCTAATTCATTCTTAAATTCTGGCTTAAAACCTATTTTGAGGTCACAATGACCTTTGACCTTTAGTCAAATGTTTCCCCTATTCAGTGACTGACCAATTGTGAAATGTGGTCACAATCTCACCCTCTGTTCCTGAGTTATGGTGTTGAATAATGGCCAAAAAAGTGAAGTCGACCTTTTGGGGGGGAAATGCCATCACTTCATCACATTAAACATTTGTGTGAAATTTTGTCATAATTTCTACATCAATTCTTGAGTTATGGCCAAAGCATGTGTGTCACGGTCATTTTTAGGTCACAGTGACCTTGACTTTTGAGTCAAAAGTGTCAGCAATAAGCTCTGCGCATAGCTGTAATCCAGGTTTCCCGAAGGTGTCCTATGTGTTTCCGGTTCAAATTTGCTGCCACGCTAGTCGAGCAAAGCTATTGGGAAACCGAAACCTAGCAAACAGTGACCTGCAAAGAAATTAAACATGAAGTGTAAATATAATTTAAAAAAGTGTCCACAGATATCAGCAGAGGGGGAGCAGTTCACATGATCATTGTTGTCTCAAAATAAGGAGAGATTCTTTCACGGTAACAAGTCACACAAAGGTATGCAGCAGGCATTTTAGCAGCGACATCACAAGGAAGAAGAATGTTGAAAGTCAGGGCCATTCCCTCTTTATTTCAGTGGAACACCTACACAAAACCACCCAGCACACCGCCAGCCCAGTCCGACCTGGAGGAGCCGGAAGACATCATCCAGCAAACAGATGAGAAGGTGGTGCCAGTCATTGAGTACTGTCTTCCCAGTAACCGTGTACACTGTGACGGTATGCTACTGGAGATTGAAGGCTTGAGGGACCAGCTACAAGCCATCCGTTCAGAAGAACCCTGTGGGTTGCAGCGGTTCGCTGGATCACCAGAAGACATAAAATTTTACACCTGGTAAGATAGATAAATTGGAAGCAGTGCAGATAGATAATCCAGCTCACTACAATTGAAAGACATTTCAGAATTGTTTGATGATGCTCTTAACTCAGTAAACTGCTTAGCCACAAATGCTATTTTATCTACCAGAGACTGAATCAGAAAGTATTCTTAGATTTCTTTGATCATGTATGTTAAATACATTTTTTAAATAGCCACTTGGAAATAGTCTTCTTAATGCTTAAGGCTCTGCCAGTAACACACAGGTGCAGTTACGCTGTTGGTGTGCTAATCAGAGGTGGAAGAAGTATTCAGGTCCATTACTTAAGCAAAAGGACTACCACCAACCCTACTGGGAAAATGCTACAAGTAAAAGTTCTGCATTCTAAACCTTACTGTGGTAAAAGTATTATAGCATCATTTGCTTAGCCTACTCATTGTGCAGTAAAATGGTCCTTGTCAGTGTTTTACTATAAAATATGATTTTTCTGGATTAATATTACTGCTGCATTAATGTGTATGTTGCATTTTACCACTGTAGATGTTTAGGTTTGAGCTCATTTTAACTTCTTTATATACTGTTATATACTACAGCAATGCATCATATTCTACAAGATCATCATATGTTTGCACTATTTCAGAATTTACAGGAGTTATTTTAGAGAAAACATGTATATCAAGATATATATCGAATATCGCGGCATAGCCTAAAAATATCGAGATATTTATAAGCCATATCGCTCAGCCCTGTTTCTTGTGCAGAGCCTGGGAAGTTTTGTGATAATCTCTTTCTGTCTAATTAAAAGAAAGAAAAGACTCTTTTCCCCAGATCCTTCTGTTTTTAGTTTCTCACAAACAACCTTTTCTTTATCTAATTTATTCAAGGACAGCTGAGGTAATCATGTTTTCGTGTCTTTAATCAGAAGTTTCCTTGTGTAATGGCGCCCTCACATTGGGAAAAAGCATAATGGCATAATAATTCATAACCATTCAGGGACTTTCAATAACTTATGGAACATCTCAACAACTTGCCAGGAGGAGCATGTTTTGAAAATAAAGTGAATGCACAACTGAGCCTGTTCAGTTGCCTCATAAACCTACTTGGATTTACGTGTACTTTGTTTTGATAGAAGAAAATACGGTGTACCTGTTTCGGGGCCGCGCATGACCTTCACGTGCGGTGTGGTTTACGGGACAGGGTGGTAGTAAAAGGACATTTGGTTCTAATTCACAAACTAATGGAGATATGCTGCAGATGGATATGGGATGTGATACATCCTGAAATGGTGGCATGAATAGCATGAGAGATGTGTTGAGTAGAGGAAATAAATCTATCCCCTTCACCCCCTATCCTACGTTTTACAAACATGTCTCCAGTGTGTCCTGAGGTCACCATTTGTTTTGACGAATGTAATGAATTGTATTTTTATGTATATGTGTGGATGATTACAACGGTGACTTTTCTCGCTGGGGCTTTGCAATTTTCTTCTATGAAAAGCGACTCACATCAATCTAAAGAGTTATTTAGACTGTCAGAGGAAAAGCGGAGAAATCTCTGTAGGTTTTTTATATTGTATTTTGGCCTCTTGCATACATGCTCAACATATTTTTCCAAAGGTAGAGGGAAATATTGTACTTTTTACTTCATTACATTTATCTGACAGTTTTAGTTACTGGTTACTTTACAAATTAAGATTTTTAAACATAACACATATGAAGAGTTTATAAAATCTGATGTTTTGTTATAAATTAAACTCCCATACAGTTTATACAAGTACAGCTGAAATGATTAATCGAGTAATCAATTAGTTGATTGACAGAAAATTATTTGGCAACTAGTTTGATGGTTTAAGTCATTTTTCATGTAAAAATATTTCATGGTTCCAGCCTCTCAAATATGAAGATTTGTTGCTTTTCCTTTTAATCATTTTAATGTATTGTTAATAATGTTGATGTTTGGACTGTTGGTTGGTTCGTAGAAAAGGTTTCAGTCGTAGTCATCTGGACACTTTTAAGAATCAAGACGTTTCGGCTCCCATCCGGAAGTCATTCTCAATTGTGAAAAAGTTGGACAGGAACTAGAAATTTAAGCTACTCTGTGTTACATAAGCCCTGCCCTCAGGAAGGAATCTGCCTGAATATCTGTTAATAGCTAGTTTCACCTGAAACTGACCTAATAGTTCCAAGACGGCCCAGTAATAAGTAATTTTTTCACAATTGAGAATGACTTCACAAGAACCACCAGTGTCTCCATTTGAGGTGATCTGAGATTGACTCCCACAAAATATGGCATCCAATACATTCTGTTGTTTTTGTCAATTAAAACTGCCCCAACAAGTAGCACTTACTGAATTCAACAGTCAAGTCAATGCTCAAGTTAAGGTAATATTATTGACTTTCAAAAATGGTCAAAAAAGTATTCTTCACCAAGTAACAAATGATCTAGTCCTGATGAAATCTTTAAAGGGAACCTGGGTCAGCAAAACTACCCCAACAAGAAGCACTTACTGCATTCAGAACTCAAGTCAGTGCTTGTGTTTGGGTAATTTTGAT
>JAPFEX010000102.1:0-12643 GCA_027580175.1 Siniperca scherzeri | reverse complement strand
TTGTCTGTTGTGTGGCCTTCGAATGAAGAAAACTGGGAGAGGGTGCGGATATTTGTAGAGAGGACGTGTAATGTGACTATACCTTAATACGAATGGTTGCGCTCATTATCGATGTGCTCGGGCTTGATTTAGGCAGCGTAAGTGGAGTTAGCTGCTAAAATAAAAGTAGCAAAGGAACCCCCCCAGTCCAACTTAACAGCCAAGACTGACACTGACACAAAACAATCAATCCAAAAAAAATCTGCCACATGTGTGGGATCTTTAAAGCTCCTGAGGCCTGATTAGACCTATTTTCAGGGCTATATGGGCATGTACAGACTGTTAGATTTACACATCTCCTGTAACTTTTGATTTTGTTGTCATGTAATTTCAGTATAGCTCCATCCAACTTCCACCTGAGCAGAGGTCTAATCAGCCAGAATAACTAAAAACACCTGTGTGGGTGTGCAGAGCCTTGTAAAAGTAACTGCACACATGCTGCTTATGCTGACATCTAGTGGTGGATGCATGCAATGTCAGCACCCTGTGCAGCAAAGCAGTTCACAATATGACTGTGCAACACTTTATCAGAGATGGGTGTGGTACAACAGTCCACATAAAGTGCAGCAGACATAAACCTTTCAGCCCACGGGTCAATGCAGCAATGCTTTTCTACCATTAAAGATTTCGGGTTAAGTTGCTCTTGAAATTTGAGATGTTGCAAAGTGCTGTTATCATACTGAGGAGCAGCAGACAGTCTGTCCTGCTGAGGAGCCTCTGGGTGATGTCTCCGCTGGTGAGGACAGAGTAAGGACAGGCGAGCTCTGACAGCAGACCGCTCACCTCCAGCTGGAAGCTCTCTGCCTCGCTCGGACCTGGGAGGGGTAGAGGGACAAACACACCAAACATGATGTCACGAGAGAGACAAATGTTCTGGTTAAATCTTACACATACCCAGTCAAAGCAATGCAGCTTAGTTCTGTTTCGGCAGAAATCCTCACTGCTGAATTTGCGACAACTTCTACCATCAGTTAAAAGCTTAGTAATCTAACCTAATGACTTACTTAACTACCCACAAAACCCAAACCATAGCTTGTGTCATTTAATATAATTACATATTATATTTTTAATTTCTTTGCCATTAACATCAACTAGCAAGAAAAGGAAATTATACCCATTGGAGCATTTGATGTGCAACTCTTCTGTCACTACTCGATACATTCTCTTAATTCTGCGTCAGGTGCAACTTTACTTAATAGTGATAAAATGTGTCTTACAGTTAGTGGCATGGACATTCTCCTCCAGCTTGCAGTACAGTCTAAGCTCTGAGACGATCCAAGCACAGAGCTTAGTAAACTCAGGTGAAGCTGCTCCTCTGCTCACAGCAGAATCCAGAGCCCCTTCCTCCAACAGAGGGCCTTGGTACCTACAATGACAAACACATAAAACCATATTCAAGCTGACCCACAACTCTTTGCTTCCCTTGTCAGTACAGCACAGCAGTGATGATAAGCAATACTGAGGTTTGGTTTAGTGCGTAGAGCCAGGTTTGACACTCAAGACATGTTACCAAGTACCAACTGCGTTCCTTAAATTCTGTTTATTTAAGATAGTCTTGCTTATTGCGAAACGTACATACCCGCACAGAAATGAGCTCGGGACCTCTAACGACTTGTGAGAAGCTAGTACATATTTCAGCATATCAGTTATTAACCAAGAAACACTGAATCATTTATTTTTAGAAAGTGGGGCTAGAATTGGTTGGCAGAAAGGAATGTGTTGGCGCTATCCTGGTATGAGTCATGGCGGGAGAAGCTTCTGCTGACGCAGCTTGTGGCACAACATGTAAAATCAGTCTGTAGGTCTATTAACACATAGATAGCAATGAAAAAATCCGTCACCTAAATAACGTTAACAACAGCAAGTTAGCCGTTTTGCTAAAGCAAGCTACACTGTAATACAATGCTAAAATACGAAAGACAGGCAGGGCTGGTCATTGGAATGCCAGCTTGTGCACATAATCTCCATGAAGTTTTTTGACTTACCCTAAATCTTCAAGAGAGACGAGAATGTCATTCTCCATCCCAGTAGTCTATCGTTATGCTCTAAAATCACGTACTGTGATTTAGGGTTTTCACATCAGCCAGCTCAGCTAATACACGTTTTACTACTTCTTCTTCATTCTTCTATAATGGCGATCCAACGAGTATAGGTACATACCGCCACCTACTGTACCGGAGCGTGTAACGTCAGGCCTTTACATTTCAAGATAGAGAGAAAAACAAAACAACAACAAACATCAACTAGCTATATTTTACTGCTTAATCCTGTATATTTAATAAATATAAAATAAAGAGAGCCTTGCAACATTCCTTAATTTTCTCATCCATCCCTAAAATACCTTCCAATTTCTATCCCCATCCTAGCTCATGCAGTGGTGTGAAAAAGTGTTTGCCCCCTTCCTGATTTCTTACTTTTTTGCATGTTTGTCACACTTAAATGTTTCATATCATCAAACAAATTTAAATATTAGTCAAAGATAACACAAATAAACACAAAATGCAGTTTTTAAATTAAGGTTGTTATTATTAAGGGAAAACAAAATCCAAACCTACATGGCCCTGTGTGAAATAGTGATTGCCCCCTAAACCTAATAACTGGTTGGGCCACCCTTAGCAGCAACAACTGCAATCAAGCATTTGGGATAACTTGCAATGAGTCTTTTACAGCGCTGTGGAGGAATTCTGGCCCACTGATCTTTGCAGAATTGTTGTAATTCAGCCACATTGGAGGGTTTCCGAGCATGAACTGCCTTTTTAAGGTCATGCCACAGCATCTCAATAGGATTCAGGTCAGGACTTTGACTAGGCCACTCCAAAGGCTTCATTTTGTTCTTCTATTATTGCTGACAACTGCTACTGCAGTTGTTGTTATTGACATTATTTTTCCTATAGCTGTCATTCCTATTATTACTAATTTATTAATATCAACACTACAATTACTATTCTACTATTTTTCTTTTTTAAATCTATGTGGTATTTGCACATTTATCTGATATGCACTTTGCCATTAAATAAAGAGTTGATTTTAATCCAGTATATCCAAATCTTAATCTTGAAAAATACCCTTCCTCTCTTCTGCTCTTCCTTTTGATAGCCTTCATCGTAATTGGTTTCTGTATGCTGAAATAGTGTCTCCATTGATATCTGTGTCCCATTTCTTCTGCCACGAATCCTTCACTGCCTTTTTTATTAATGATTTGGCCTCACCTTTTCCAAATTGAACTTTCATTATTTCATCATAATTTAATTTAAACGCTCTTTTGCAATCTTGTCTACTTTCTTATTACCCTCCACAACAACATGAGCAGGAACCCAACAAAATTGTACATCAACTCCATCTCTTGGTATTCTCAGCATTATCGTAAATATTTCTATCAATACATCATCTCTTGTTTCTTTTGAATTCAGACTATTAAGAGCTGCTGTAGAGTCTGAGCAAATGACAACTCTCTCAGGCTTTACCTCTTCTACCCATTGCAATCCTAAAATTATATTATATTTCTGCTGTAAATACATGTAATATATCATTATTTTGCCTATGACTACATCAAATTCAGGTATGTACACTCCTGTTCCTAAATGTCCACTCTCCGGAGCTTTAGATCCATCAGTAAATATTTGCATATAGTTAGAATAATTCGTCTTCATGTAATCTTGAACCAAATATCCATTGTTACCCACATTCCTTTCATTCCATTCTCGCTGCTCCACAAGTTGCAAGTCCACATTGGGCACTGGAAATATCCATAGAGGAACATTATCCCACAAGTATTTGGCCCATAATCTAACCTAATTAATTTAATGCTGTCCATTCAGTGTGTGCGCTTGTACACAGCCCTGGCTCTGTATCTGGGAAACAAACAAAGTGGCTCGGACGGAGCCACACAACACTATTCCAGCCATGATTTGTGTGTCAGGTGATAAGGTGATGGGTTAAATGACTTGCCCACGGACATTCAGCTTACGTTCTAGTTTGCCAAGATCGGCTGTTGTTGTGACGTTAGCTGTAGTAGCAGGAGAGTTGTGAGTATCGCTATCTGGAGCTGGTGTGCTGGCTCTGGGAAACCGTCTTGTCCTGTTAGCTTCACAGCAGCAACTGTAGGGACTGTTTGCTAATCCACAACCTAGCTAACATTAGTTACATTACTTGCTGTGTTGTTGTTCGCTCTATATCATGGTATTTGTCATGGTATTCGATTTCTCCTGAATCACATACCCCATCTTTAAACAGTATTCTTCTGCTACTGTATTCATATTCTAACCATATCCTTTATTCGTTGTTGTGAATATTCCCAACAATTACACAGCACCTGTGTTGCAGGTTGTTCCTCTATAGATCTCTTTAACTTAACCCAATATGCCAGTGATAACTTCGAATGTTTTAAATACAATGGTAATTCATCACCTTCCACCAGTAGTGCATTAGTAGGAGTTGTTTTAACTGCACCAATACTGAGTCTTAGAGCTCTGAACTGTATTCTGTCTAGTTTTTTCAAAACACTCTTGGTTGCTGCTCCATATACCATACACCCATAACCAATACATGGTTGTATTAAGGCCCTATAAATATCCCGTAGTGATTGTTTATCTGCTCTCCATTCATAACTAGGAACTGATCTCACGAGATTCAGTGCTTTTTAAAATTTTGTTTCAACCCGTTTAACATGATTCCTCCCATATACATTCTTCATCAAACCATAATCCTAAATATTTTGGCCATACAATTTAAGCTGCACATTATCTAGCCTTCTCTTCCTGGTAAAGAGCATATTTGTAACTGACAATTTAATCCCCAGTCATATGATCATCTTTCATCCTTCAATATAGCACTCTGAATGCTATTAATCACATGTCTAATGTTTTTTTCCTCTTTTCCATATAGCTCCATCATCTGCATAAAGCAATGACCCAATATTCATATTCAATATTCAATACCAACATTCATAAAAATAGAATTAATCATAATGTTAAACAGAATAGGGCTAATAGCAATACCATTTAGAATAACAAAATCATCTGAAACAGCATCTCCAATGTTAACAGTAAACGTCCGATTAGACAGGAAGTCTAAAACCCAGTTGTATAACCTTCCACCAATATCCATTTTAATCAGTAGTCCTTCTCTCCACATTGAGTCATACGCTTTCACAATATCAAAATACACTATAACCATAACTTCTTTCATACTAACTGCATTTTCTGCCTCATTACTAGCTTTCACTAAAGTATTTACCATAGAACTTCCTTTTACGAAATCCACTTTGGTATGTGCTTGACTGTCCTCTTTGTTCTAAGTAGTATGACAATCTACAGAAAAAAAAATTCTAGGTGGTATTTGCTTGTGCCTCCCTCTCCCCCCCTCCCCCAAAACCTCTCTCTCTCTCAAAACCTAACACGGCAGTGGCAGATGGCCGCCCACCATTGAGTCTGGTTATGTCCAAGGTTTCTGCCTCTTAAAGGAAGTTTTTTCTTGCCACTGTCGCCAAATGCTTGCTCATGGTGGGATTTGTTGGGTCTCTGTAAATAATTTTATAAAGAGTTCGTTCTAGACCTGCTCTATAGGAAAAGGGCAATGAGATAACTTCTGTTATGAATTGCACTTTTTGCACTTGCACTTCCTTTTTCTTTGTTACATCATTATGGAAGTGTATATAGGACTATATTCAAATGATAATGTAATTCCACAATAGCATTATAATTTTCCACATATGTGTGTGTTATTTGAGTAAAAAATGAAAATGCATTAATCCAATTTTCATTTTCACATACTGTACTATGTATGAAAATGGAAAAGCTGTTTTAATTTTTCAAAGACTTAACTTGCTGTACAGTAGACAATATACAAATGCAATGAGCCAAACAGCACCTCTAGTCTTTACATTTACATGTCACCACGCTCTTTTGGGGTCAACATGAAAATGAAACCTGCCAGTGCTCTCATCAAGGCGGGTCTTCAGTTAGGACGTCACTTGCTTGAACATCTGCTGCTTTGCTCATGTGTGTAGTCCACTTGTGGCAGAAAGGCGGCAGGGCCTCACTGCTTATTAAGATTAATAAGATTATAATGAGACAGGATATTGCACAGCTGTAATAGGAGTATGAATAAATATCAATAAACAGGGAATTTAAAACTGAAAAGTGTATTGCACAGGAGTATTAACACAGAATATTGCAGAATAATGTCAGTTTTGCAGTGATGTTAATGATCAATGTCCAGTTTAATGACTTAGGGTCATATAGACTAACACTTAGAGGGAGGAGTTAAAGAGTTTGATGGCCACAGGCAGGAATGACTTCCTGTGGCGCTCTGTGGTGCTTTTTTTGGGGGGGAGATTGGGTCTTCCGCTGAAGGTACTCCTTTGTTTGACCAGCACATCATGGAGTGGGTGGGAGACTCTGTCCAAGATGGCATGTAGTTTGGCCAGCATCCTCCTCTGACACCACTGAGAGAGAGTCCAGTTCCACTCCCACAATGTCACTGGCCTTACGGATCAGTTTATTGAGTATGTTAGCGTCCACTACCCTGAGCCTGCTGCACCAGCATGCAGGATAGTACTGGCCACCACAGACTCAAAACATCTTCAGCATTGTCCGGCAGATGTTGAAGGACCTCAGCCTCCTCAGAAAATACATTTTTAACTTTGTTTCATTGCAGCCATTTGCTAAAATCAAAAACATTTTATTTCTCATTAATGTACACTCAGCACCCTATCTTGACAGAACCCCCCCCAGAAATGTAGAAATTTTTGCAAATTTATTAAAAGAAACTGAAATATATGCATTTTTGATTTTGGGGTGAGCTGTCCCTTTAAAAAAAGGAAAACTTCCTTAATTCTCTCAATGAGCCAGCATGGCTTGTCACTGCTAACATGCTACCTTTTAACTTAACTGCTAGCGTTAACTGCCCCAGGACTATCTCCCGAGCAATCTTAGGTAGACCCACTGTGATAGTCTACCTTTCTCTTAGTGTCGTGTGGGCTGTGTAGTAGTATGTGGACCCAAATGCAGAGTACCAGGAAGCGGTATGAGGTGAAGTAGCCAGATGGCTACAGTGTTTATTGGGGTGATATGGTTTACAGGCAGACCAGTAGACAGACAGGTAACGAACAGGCAAAAGGCAGATAGGTTACCAGCTGGCAGTGGTGGAAGCAGAGAAGTGAGTTCAAGGTGGCAAAACAGTTCAATCGGGAGCAAGCAAATTACAAAATCCAGGATCCAGCCAAGGTCCAAGGGAGACAAAGAATCCAGAACAGAACTCACGGTAAAAATGCCAGGGAACAGGCACTGGAACCAGATACAAAAGTGCACCAAACGGCAACACACACCAGGCAGGAACAACAATGACCCAACACTTAACAAAGACAGACACGGACTAAATACCCTAGGGGAGGTGAGACAAGACACAGGTGCAAACAATTAAGGAAGGGCCAACAATCAAAACTGGAGGGAAAACAAAGCCAGGAAGTAAAACCACAAGACACACAAGGCAGGCAAGTGAAGGAGAATACTACAAAATAAAACAGGAAATGAAAAACCTAGAATTAGCATTCCATAATTTACCACATTAAATGCTACACATACCAAACTTAAATTTACTTACCTATGCCTTTGTTCTCCTTTCCTGCACTGGCAAAATCATCCAAATAAAATTTGTTTAAGGCACCTCTGTCCATCTTGCTAACTTTGGGTGTGTTCCCTTATTTACTCTGGTAACAGGTCGCTGGTACAGTGGTTCCTCCCCAGTGTGGAGTATTACGTCAGGTGGTCAGGTGGTCCTGCTGCAACTCAAGCTCAGCAGATTGCTGCAGCACAGGAACAGGTGACAGTGAGCATCACTTGGCATCGACAGTGGCAAGAAAAAAAACTTCCTTTTAAACAGGCAGAAACCTTGGGCAGAACCAGACCATAGTCAGAGCTGCCTCTCTGTACTCCCTACTAGGTGCCCTCCTCCAACAACCTTGGTGGCGCAGGGGGGTATCAGACAAATCATAAAGCTCATGCTCAAAACATCCTTCTGCTGGGTCCATATTTGGCCAATTTACTCTGTCACAGTGAGAGCAATGGGGATTGGACCCAAACAGAAGAGGCAAACTGGTGCAGTTCAATGATTTCTTGTGCATAAAAAACCTTATAGGCAGGTAGTGAACTGGCAAAGAAATAAATGATATGGACAGGTATATGTAGTGAGTATCTGATGAGGGAAGTGAGAACAGGTGAGCAGGTGAACAGGCAGAAGGTCAAGTGACTGCAGGGTTGATGAGGGAAGTGAGAACAGGTGAGCAGGGGAATGAGGAAATCTGGTGGAAAGTCTGATGCATCAGGTGGACAGTTCGAGGATGGCAGGTCCGGGGAGTAGGAAGAAAGTATATGGCCTGGGAGAAGAGAGCAGGGGCTGGAGACAAGGACAGATTGCAAGAGAAATGCAGAGGGCTGGGGATGAGAGTGTGTGGCTGCTGGAAAGGACTGAGAAGCAAATTGTGACAGTATTTACTTGACTGTTGAACTCAGTAAGTGCTACTTGTTGGGGCAGTTTTAATTGACAAAAGCAATTAAGGGTCAAATTCACAATAGGATTGGACAGCTTTTGTGGCCACTAAACCTGCACAAATAAGACAAAAAGAAACCGTGTAATTCTCAAAGCTGCCTTCAACTCCTCTGCTGGCTGACTGACTGGCAGCAGAGGTCAGCTTGACATGGCCAACAAACTTAATCTGTTCTTTAACAGATTCGACACACCGGCTCCTGCTCATCCCCCCTCTAACTCAGCTGCTGTCTGTCCAGGCTAACTGCCCTCTCCAGACTGATGACTCCCCCCCTCCCCCGCCTGTAACCTTTACTGTGTGCCTGACTGCTGACCAGGTGAGAGGACAGCTGACGAAACTCCACTCAAACAAGGTTGTAGGCCTCGATAGCGTTTGCCCCAGGGTGCTAAAAGCCTGTGCCCCCCAGCTATGTGGAGTCCTTCAACATGTCTTCAACCTGAGCCTGAGTCTTCAAATGGCCCCTGTTCTGTGGAAGACATCTTGCCTCGTTCCTGTGCCAAAGACGCCGCGTCCCAGTGGCTCCAAGGACTATAGACCGGTGGCACTGACCTCCCACATAATGAAGAACCTGGAGAGACTGGTGCTGGAACAGCTTCGGCCCATGGGCAGACCCCTCCTGGACCCCCTTCTGTTTGCCTACCAGCCCTGGCTGGGAGTTGAGGATGTCATCATCTTCCTGTTGAACCGCATCTACACCTACCTGGACAAGCCAGCAAGCACGGTGAGGATCATGTTTTTTTACTTCTCCAGTGCTTTCAACACCATCCGGCAAGCACTGCTGGGGGAGAAGCTGGCAGGTGGATGCCCCCCTCGTGTCCTGGCAGCGATGCAGGTGGATGCCCCCCTCGTGTCCTTGATTGTTGACTACTTGACTGGCAGACCACAGCATGTGCGTCTGCAGCACTGTGTGTTGGACATCGTGGTCAGCAACACTGGGGCCCCTCAGGGGACTGTCCTCTCTCACTTCCTCTTCACCATCTACACCACAGACTTCAGCTACCACACAGAGTACTGCCACCTTAAGTTTTCTGAGATGAGGGTAGCGGACGCTAACATGCTCAACAAACTGATCCGTAAGGCCAGTGACATTGTGTGAGTGGAACTGGACTCTTCCTCTGTGGTGATAGAGAGGAGGATACTGGCCAAACCACATGCCATCTTGGACAGTGTCTCCCACCCACTCCATGATGTGCTGGTCAAACAAAGGAGTACTCATACCCCCAAAATGCACCACAGGAAGTCATTCCTACCTGTGGTCATCAAACTCTTTAACTCCTCCCTCTTACATCACTGCAATATTTGAAATATTGTGCAATATTCTGTTTAATACTCCTGTGTAATATACTCTTTCAGTTTAATATTCCCTATTTATTGATATTTATTCATACTTATATTACTGCTGTGCATTATCCACTGTCTAATAATCTGGTTAATCTGCTACACTTACCTTGACAGTACTCATTATTGCACTAATACTACCTGTAAATCCACATTTGTACTTACACTTAGTTTAGCTTTTATACTTATATCCACTTAATTTATCTTAGCTGTATTATAGTGTATTATATTTTGATTTGCTTAGTACTTCTATTCATGTGTGCATTGACGTGATAGTGAGCAGCTGTAACGAAAGAGTTTCCCCTCGGGGATCAATAAAGTATTTCTGATTCTGATTGTGTTGCCAAGCAAATAGCCTCCTGGCGTTTTGGTGCTATTTTTGGTTGCAGATGAACATTTAACAGATGCAAAACAAGGGCATATTGCACTCAGCTGCAAAACTTTATGGGCGTGTTTGAGCTGCAATATAATTACTGCTGTTGGGATTCAGGTAGGGCAGGTTTTGTTATTAGCAACATATTAAATATATTTATGAATATTATCAAAATTAATAATTGTATTAATAATTACGGGGGCACCACCCTGGGATCAGGGAGCAATAACCAAATGTGAAAAACAGTCTCAAAAGGGGGGTTGTCCACTTAGAAATGCCCATATTTATTTGTAGGTAGGTGTGTGTGCGTGTGTGGGACAATAGAAAAGGGAAATGACGAAGATGGCGGACGTGACCATATGAGTGGTCATGTTGCTCAGATCCAAAATGGCAGGTAGGCCCGCGAAATTCAAATAAAAGGGGAAGAGCCTAAATAGACAACAAGCCTGGAGCGTAGCAAGTTATGCTACCATGCTATCTGGGTTGTTTGAGATGTGTGTGTATACGTGTATATGTACATGTAAATATGTGTGGGGTAGTGAAGAGGAAAGAGAAGGGGGGGAAGCACACAGAGTAAGGTACAGGAGATTTCAAATACAGTAGTAACATGCAATAGGTGTCCCTGTATCACACAGGAGGCCGGCAGCAAACTTACATTGAACAGCCGTGTTACTGCATGTTGGTCTGATAAAGCACAGATATTAGCTACCACAGTGGCTAAAACTAACAGAAATATACGATACAAAATGGAACGTGCTAGTCACAGACACGCAGAAATAACGCAGCAACAGAGTTGCAGTGGTAAGGTGGCGAGCGACCGTTGCACTCCGACTTTATAAGAAAGATGACATCATGACCAGAACGCCAGAATTTCCTGCACTACTGTGGCGGCTCGTCAAGGAGGAATTTAGGGTTTGGATGAAACTAGAATTTGGACACAGGTGTGAATTAACAGACAGTGTTTGGTGCTATATCTCCTAGTCCAGTCTTTTTGTTACACGTACAGGCCTCTACCTTTGTTCTCCACACGTGGGTGATGTCCAACAGAGCAATATCTTTTGTGAATAACACCTTGAGACGGGGCAGTAAACGGTTGCAAGTGATGCGCAATTCATGCTGCTATCAGTGGCCACAATCCCTTCTTTGTGAATAAGCCCCTGGATGTATTGGATGCCATATTTTGTGAGAATGAATCTCAAATCACCTCAAATAGAACCACTGGTGAATCTCTTTGGGGGGGTCTTGGTTGTGAGTACTTCAACAGACATATCACTGTCAATTTACATCATTATCACATGACCAGCTAAATGCATAAATTTATCACCAACATTACCCTAAAAAAAGCAATGACTTGAGATCTGAATGCAGTAAGTGCTTCTTGTTGGGGTAGTTTTGCTGACCTCTGAAGTCCCAGGTTCCCATTTATTTTATTTTTATTTTATTTTATTTATTTAAAGAAAGGGGGGAACAATGCATATTAATGAACATTTACACAAATGTAAATATGCCAGATTATAGCCTAAGGCTAATTTCCATCTGCAGACCCCCTGGCAGGTTAACAGAAAGATAACAACATACAGTACACTTCAGTTGGACAGAGACAGGAAAACAAGGTTTTATCGTGTTAGTACAACTACAAACATTCAACAGAAAAAGAGTCGAGGGGTCAAAGAAAACAGATAAGACACATATCTGTATTGCACGAGCCCCTCTACTGCAGTGTCCTATTGCAAACACCCTTACATTGCCCTTACATTTAAGAAATCATCAGGACAAGATCATTTGTTACTGAGTGAAGAATACTGTGTTGACCAATTTTGCAAGTCAGTAGTATTGCCATAACTTGATCATTGACTTACCTGTTGAATTCAGTAAGTGCTACTTGTTAGGGTAGAAAAGAAGATAGCTCAATACAAGTCTGTTGTATTGGCTGACCTTAAGCATTGAGTTGTGCTTGAATTCAGTAAGTGCTACTTGTTGGGGCGGTTGTACATGACAAATGCCACAGACTGTAACTGAGGAGGGATGTCATTGGAATCACATTCAGATCACCTCAAATGGAGACACTGGTGGTTCTTGTGTTCATAAGTGCTTCTCTTTGGGGTTGTCTTGGTTGTGAGTTCTTCAACAGACATATCACATCATTTTTACATGACTAGCTAAATGCATACATTTGTCAGCAAAATTACCCAAACACAAGCACTGACTTGAGTTCTGAATGCAGTAAGTGCTTCTTGTTGGGGTAGTTTTGCTGACCTCTGCATCTTCAGGTGCGTAAGCTGTGTGTCCTTTGAAAACTTCAGTAAGAGATGCACTTAAATTTTAATCACATTCTGCAACTGACGTGC
>JAPFEX010000101.1:5000-12737 GCA_027580175.1 Siniperca scherzeri | reverse complement strand
GGGTACTCAAACCCCTCCACCACGTTAAGGTGGCGGTTCAAGGAGGAAGAAGGATAGGAAGTATTATTCAGAATTTTTTTTGTTGAAAATGGAACTTCTCAAGGGAGTATATTGACTCCATTGTTATTTTTTATTATGATAAATGATGTTTTTCTGAATTTGGAGAATGGGATTCTCTCTTTCTGTGGATGATGGGGCAATATGGAAAAGAGGTAAGAATTTAGAATTTAGTGTGAAGAAAATACAGGAGGCGATTGTTAAAATAGAAGAATGGTCATTTAAGTGGGGATTTAAGTTCTCAGCAGACAAAACAAAGACAATGTTCTTTACACGGAAAAGAAAGGACAGTCATTTGAAATTTAAATTATATAATCAAGAATTGGAGAGAGTGAAACAATTGAAATTTCTGGGGTTGTGGTTTGATGAAAGAATCACATGGGCAGAACATATTCAGAAGGTGACAACTGTAAAAAAAAAAAAGTATTAAATGTAATGAGATGTCTGGTGGGAAGTGAATGGGGGGCAGAGAGATCAGCACTGAAAACCATCTACAGGATCAGTAAGATCAGTATTAGATTCTGGGTGTGTAGCGTTTGGATCTGCAGCAAGTACATCTCTCAGAAAGCTAGACAACATTCAATATCAGGCTTTAAGACTGTGTTCAGGTGCCACCAGAACAACCCCAACGTCAGCATTACAAGTGGAAATTATGTGGTTCAGTTGGTTTTCTTTTATGTGTAAATATTTGTATATATTTGTGTTTGTTTTATTGTAAATTTTATATATAATTTTTAATTCCTAACCCTAACCCCAACCCATTCCCCAGATTGTTTATATATAATTTTTAATTCCTAACCCTAACCCCAACCCATTCCCCAGATTGTTTATATATAATTTTTAATTCCTAACCCTAACCCCAACCCATTCCCCAGATTGTTTATATATAATTTTTAATTCCTAACCCTAACCCCAACCCATTCCCCAGATTGTTTATATATAATTTTTAATTCCTAACCCTAACCCCAACCCATTCCCCAGATTGTTTATATATAATTTTTAATTCCTAACCCTAACCCCAACCCATTCCCCAGATTGTTTATATATAATTTTTAATTCCTAACCCTAACCCCAACCCATTCCCCAGATTGTTTATATATAATTTTTAATTCCTAACCCTAACCCCAACCCATTCCCCAGATTGTTTATATATAATTTTTAATTCCTAACCCTAACCCTAACCCTAACCCTAACCCCAACCCATTCCCCAGATTGTTTATATATAATTTTTAATTCCTAACCCTAACCCCAACCCATTCCCCAGATTGTTTATATATAATTTTTAATTCCTAACCCTAACCCTAACCCTAACCCCAACCCATTCCCCAGATTGTTTATATATAATTTTTAATTCCTAACCCTAACCCTAACCCCAACCCATTCCTCAGATTGTTATATATATTTTTATATATAATTTTTAATTCCTAACCCTAACCCTAACCCCAACCCATTCCCCAGATTGTTTATATATAATTTTTAATTCCTAACCCTAACCCTAACCCTAACCCCAACCCATTCCCCAGATTGTTTATATATAATTTTTAATTCCTAACCCTAACCCTAACCCCAACCCATTCCCCAGATTGTTTATATATAATTTTTAATTCCTAACCCTAACCCTAACCCCAACCCATTCCCCAGATTGTTTATATATAATTTTTAATTCCTAACCCTAACCCTAACCCCAACCCATTCCCCAGATTGTTTTCCTAACCCTAACTTTTTAAGGACAGGACGTATAAACTCTTTCCTCTATTTTGTTTAATTAGAAACATTTTTAAGTTTTGTTTGGAAATTATCTGGGCTTAATGTATTTGGGAACTGTTCCCTAAACAAAAAGAGTGACTATCACCATGACTGAAGACCTGTGCCAGTGCAAATACATGACTAATCCAGTCATGTTTATAACCCCTAACCCTAACCCTAACCCTAACCCTAACTAACCCTAACTAACCCTAACCTAACCCTAACCCTAACCCTAACTAACCCTAACCTAACCCTAACCCTAACCCTACCAGCTGGGTTGGACAATACCTCCTCACAGCCCCACTTTACAAGGTAAGGCATCAATACAGACCGCAAAATGGTCGACTGGGGCCTGAATGTGAGTAAGAAATGGCTCATTGGGGACTCCAATCTGTCCAGGATACCATGCATTCCATTCCAGACCTGCAGATTGAGAGCTACCCAGGGGCTAACTTCGTCATGCTCAATCCATTCTTTCTAAGGCATCAGGTCTTTGGCATTGGAGAAATTGGTTCTCATTTGGCCTTAATTGCGGGGCAAAAGGCTAGACTGCTGTCAAACAGTTACAGACAGCAGTTAGGAAGCCAGAAAGCAGTTCCCTTTATGGAGATTTGGATCCCACTGATAAATTTCTCCTCTTCTTTGCCCAGGAAGGAACAATTAACCCTGCAAACATTGAACGATCACATCTCCAAGAATATGCCATTCCTTCCTATCTTTCCGCCTCTGATTTCCAAACGGAAAGAGACCAGGTACATTGGACAAGGGACACGGCTCGAGCAATGTTTCACCACTGGCTGGACTGTTTAAACTTCGGTCCCCATAAGTCCAGTAGGGAGGGTCAAGGGTCAAACCCTTTATCTCCTAATGTAATAGTATTGGCAAGGATTTCAGTCCGTCTAAAGCCCAGCTGGATCTTTTGAGTAGAGGTTTGACCTTTATTCCAACCATTGACTTAACTAAAGGTCAAAAACACAATTACAATTGGACATTCAAAATTACCACAGAAAAATCAAATTGGCAACATACTTTAAAATAAAATCGACAACCAATGCCGCTCATGCCTACATCAATTTGGACACCACCGAACAGAAATTGCTACCGAAATCAATTTGTTAATTCAAAAGGATAATGCAGATTTCAAAATATTTCAAATTTTATAACGAAAACCAAACTTATCACAGGATGAGGTGACAGCGCTTAGGACTTAATGCATAAGAAACATATTGTTATTAAACCCGCAGATAAAGGAGTGCGGTGGTAATTTTAGGACGGATCAATATATAACAGAAGCGCAACGTCAATTGAACAACAAAATCTATTACAAGAAATTGGATGCACCAATATATCATCAAACCATCCCGATTGTAAACCGTATTGTAGATGCACTACATAAACACAAATACATTACTGCTAAACAAAAACAATATCTGAAGGAGATACACAACCACGACCGAGGAAATTTTATATTCTACCCAAAATTCATAAGAGCCAGAACAATGGACTGTGCCCTTTGAGGTTCCTCCGGCAGGCCCATAGTATCGGATTGCAGTAGTGAAACATATCGAACGGCAGAATACATTGATTATTATTTAAATCCTCTTCCGTGAAACATCCATCATATGTCAAGGACACTTACCATTTCATTGATATTGTTAAAAATTAAAAATGCCTCCAAATTCTCTGTTCTTCACCATGGACATAGAAAGTCTGTACACAAATATTGATACCCAAGCAGGTCTATTGGCAGTTAAAAATATTTCTAAAATATCCAGATAATAAAAGGCCAGATGGTGCATTGTTAAAAATTATTGGAGATTAATTTAATTAAAATGACTTTGAATTTAATGAGGAATATTATTTACAAATAAAAGGTACAGCAATGGGCAAAAGTTTGCGCCAGCCTATGCCAATATATTTATGGCAAATTGGGAAGAAGGAGCTCTATCCAAATGCCCAAAAACCTCTCTATTTCCTCAGATATTTGGACGACATATGAATTTGGACTCATTCAGAGGACTTTAACCAATTTCTTAATATTTTAAATGCTCAGGATCCTTCCATTAAGCTAAACACGTAATTGATCCAAACACAATTGATTTTTGGATACCACTGTATATAAGGGACCATCGCTCGCTCAGAATCAAACGTTGGATGTAAAAGTGTACTTTAAAAAGACCGATACACATGCCCTGCTTTTCAAATCAAGTTTTCATCCCAAGCATACCTTCAAGGGCATTGTGAAATCACAACTGTTAAGATTTAGTAAGATATGTACACAGACAGAGGAGTTTTGGAAAGCAGTACAAACTCTTTTGGAGTGTTGGAAAGAGGTTACTCCAGATCTTTCTTGAGACAGTGTCTCAAAACTTTTCAAATTCAAAAACAAACAACCCAAAAGACCATTCTTCCTTTGATAACTTGTTTTTCATCAGTAAGCACAATATTAAATAACAAGTTCAAAGCTAATTTCAAATCAGTGATAGAGGATTTGGGGTGTTACAAAACCATCAAGTTATTTCATCGGCGAAACAAAAGTTTGAAGGACATTTTAGTCCACGAAAACTCAAACCTTCACTACAACAGAGAATCAAATCTATACCGAATACTTCTGTAATCTAAAATACATACGTAATAAGGTTAAGAAAACCATTTTCAGAATCCCACAAAGGTTTAGCCCACACACGGCAAACTGTATCTATGTAATCTTTTGCTCCAAATGTGGAAAACAGTACATTGGGGAAACAAGAAATTCAATCTCGACCGAATGGTACAACATAGGTATAATATTAGAAATAAGAAAGAAATTGATACTCCAATTGTGAGACATTTTATTTTACATGGCTTGCCGGCATTTAGAGTTGGGATCCAAAGCAATTCATCTTGGACGACTGTTGAAAGAAAGAAATTTGAAAGAAAATGGATTTATTTACTAAACACAAAAATACCATCAGGACTGAACCAAAAGTATAATTGAATAAAATTCTACATAATAAGTCTAAGATTTGATATGGAATGAAGCAAGAATGAAAGAATAACCCAAAATTGGCTTGTAAGTCTGACTTACCCTCAAGCATTACGTCATTGGGATCATTTTATATTTTCCTTTTCTTTCATTGTTTCTTAACCTAACCCGTTTTTATACCTAACCCTAACCCTAACCACACCCTCTTACCACTTCCCTAACCCTAACCCTAACCTCCTTCCCTAACCCTAACCCCAACCCTAACCCCTTCCCTAACCCTAACCCCAACCCTAACCTCCTTCCCTAACCCTAACCCTAACCCCTTCCCTAACCCTAACCCTAACCCCTTCCTAACCCTAACCCTAACCCCTTCCCTAACCCTAACCCTAACCTAACCCTCTTCCCTAATCCTAACCATAACCACACCCTTACCTCTGCCCCTAACCCTAACCCCAACCCTAACCCTAACCTCCTTCCCTAACCCTAACCACCATCCCTTTACCCAATCCCACCCCACCCTAATCCTACAATTGATCCCTAAAGATATTTAATAAAAGTTTTATACATAGACTTTAAATACATAAATATATTTTAAATAAAAATATTAATATTTCATCTTTGATTATATATAATATTAAAATCTGTTTAATTTTGAATTAAAAATATATATTGGCATATAAGGGGTTAAAAACAAGTGGCTAAAACTCAAATTGTAAAACACAAGTACAAACTTATAACACAAACCAAAGTTAAATCAACTTACAAAGGAGGGTATAAATAGGCAGAGGCTTTTTCTTTCATTCTTGCTCTGACCATCGAACAGTCAACATCTCTGCCGATCTGCAAGCCTTTTCAGTTTTCTTTTAAGTTGTGCCTTTGCCTGAAGAAGACCCACAGTGGTCGAAACGTCGGCTAGGCACACTTTATTATTAAAAATATATATTATTTAGTTTGTTAAAAATATATATTATTTAGTTTGTTAAAAATTAAAAATATAAAAAATATAAAAATAAATATAATTTTAGTTCATAATTTAAAATTTGAGTTAAATTTTGATTTTTGTTTTAGATAATTTTATTTACTTTTGTATAGGGATTCAAAAAAAAACTCCATCATGAGTTTTGCTCATGATGATGGATGGACCGTGGTGCGCCACGGCAAGAGACGCCGCCGATCCCCTGAACGGGATCGACAAAGACCATTTCAGGGTGGATATTACCACCAATCCGCCTTTGATAGAGGGGTGGGGTAGGGACTACTGGGAAGGACCGTGCACGTCCTGTCTCCCACTTTGCTGGGGTCAGGTTCAGTTCCCCTACCCTAACCCTAACCCTAACCCTACCCCTAACCCTAACCCTAACCCTCTAACCCCAACCCTAACCCTAACCCTACCCTAACCCTACCCCTAACCCTAACCCTCTAACCCTAACCCTCTAACCCTAACCCTAACGTTCAGAGGCTTTCCAGACTTGTTCCAAGGTCATTAGTAAACCAAATCAGGTGACTCCTCAAACCAACAAACAAAAGGAGCATGGGGACATGTGATGATAACACTGCTAAAGCTATAACAGCTCAAAGCAGCAGCAGCGGCAGAAACAGCATCCCCAATCTGAGTCCTCCACAAAACCCTAACCCTAACCACACCCTTACCTCTGCCCCTAACCCTAACCCTCTTCCCTAATCCTACAATTGATCCCTAAAGATATTTAATAAAAGTTTTATACATAGACTTTAAATACATAAATATATTTTAAATAAAAATATTAATATTTCATCTTTGATTATATATAATATTAAAATCTGTTTAATTCCTAACCCTAACCCTAACCCTAACCCTCTTCCCTAATCCTAACCCATTCCCCAGATTGTTTATATATAATATTAAAATCTGTTTAATTCCTAACCCTAACCCCAACCCTAACCCCAACCCTAACCCTTAACCCCTAACCCTAACCACACCCTTACCTCTGCCCCTAACCCTAACCCTTAACCCCTAACCCCAACCCTAACCACACCCTTACCTCTGCCCCTAACCCTAACCCTTAACCCCTAACCCTAACCCCAACCCTAACCCTCTTCCCTAATCCTAACCATAACCACACCCTTACCTCTGCCCCTAACCCTAACCCTCTTCCCTAATCCTACAATTGATCCCTAAAGATATTTAATA
Source organism: Siniperca scherzeri (assembly GCA_027580175.1). NCBI lineage: Eukaryota > Metazoa > Chordata > Actinopteri > Centrarchiformes > Sinipercidae > Siniperca > Siniperca scherzeri. Next base: position 5,799 of record JAPFEX010000101.1, on the reverse strand, counting down.
AAAGTTTTATTACAAAGCCTGAATCGGCAAATAACAAAGAAAAAGAATGCACTCCCGGAGATCAGTCCACTAACATTTAAGACAGAATCTTGTGATCCCATCCACTGGACCAGCAATACAGCAAAGGCTCTCATAGAGTTTTGGCTCGACCAGATAGACACGTAGAGGGGGAACAACTTGGACACATTTTAATCCATACTGTATTTTATGCTTTTACTTCATGGGCACTTTTAAATGTTTGTTTTTGAACATCTCAGGTATAGAGGCGTGGAGGGCAGAGACGGTTAGTCCACCCTACAGCGCAGACGAGCGGAGTAGAGAGGGATCGTTCAACTGAAGACGTTAGATCCCAGTGGATCAAATGAAAAACTGAAACATGCCCCACTTTTTCCTTTTTCTCTTAATAGGAACAAATCAAATGATATATTATTTAGTTTGTTAAAAATTAAAAATATATATTATTTAGTTTGTTAAAAATTAAAAATATATATTATTTAGTTTGTTAAAAATTAAAAATATATATTATTTAGTTTGTTAAAAATTAAAAATATATATTATTTAGTTTGTTAAAAATTAAAAATATATATTATTTAGTTTGTTAAAAATTAAAAATATATATTATTTAGTTTGTTAAAAATTAAAAATATATATTATTTAGTTTGTTAAAAATTAAAAATATATATTATTTAGTTTGTTAAAAATTAAAAATATATATTATTTAGTTTGTTAAAAATTAAAAATATATATTATTTAGTTTGTTAAAAATTAAAAATATATATTATTTAGTTTGTTAAAAATT